>JAVTVY010014409.1:0-59010 GCA_036873755.1 Hanleya hanleyi
GAAGTAAGCAAATATTGAACTGTCAAAATAGAGAAATAATGGCAAGGCAAGAACAATAACCTAAATTTAGGGCTAGCTCCATCAGTTGTGTGTAATATTGGTTTGGCAGAGACAAGGGTGTAATTTTGTGCTGATAGATCGCCTTGCAGTCCTGCAAAGTTCACCATTACTGCCAATTAGCCGTGTTATACAGTGATTGGTGACATATGGAGAAGTAACGCTGGTCACACTGACATGTAAATGTGTGAGGCAGAGCAGATAGACTCCAAATTGGAAGTCTGTAACTACATGCAACATTCCTGTCAACTGGCAGAAAATATCGTTCAAGAGATGTTTATTAAAGGATTTCTGAGGCTCTGTGTTTCACTCAGTTCCATAATCATAGGCAAAGGATTGGATTGGATATTATTGTGGTGTGACAATGACAGAATAATGAGTTTGCGAGGCTGCACTTTACTAGTCCACCTCAAGTGAGTGCGGCAATGGCTGAGTTCCAAAGCACATTTGTAGACTGGACTAAAAAACATTACAACCAAGTGCCTAGACCATGTATGTCAGATTTGTCACTCGGTCAGTCAAAAATTTCCAAATATCGAAACAAACTCCAAAGATCGTGGATCCAGCATTTCAAGATCAGAGATCTGTGGACACAAGGTATCCAGATATCATTTCAGCTCAGTAGGGGTACAGTACAAACATTATCTAATAACCTACCACACTCTGGATAAAACTAAATGTATTTGTCTAGATAAGGTTCTGGTTTATGGTGGAGTTATCAAAGACTGATTGGATGATCTTCCAATTTCTCCACAGCCAATAGAAATTACCAGAGTTTCCTTTTGAAAATTTGAATGGCCCATTAACCCAGTCTTATCAAACACAGCGATATCCCATGATGCACTTGTGTGTTAAGTAGCTTAATCCAGTCTGTGAAATAAGAAAAGTTCTTACTCTGAAAGTTTCAAAATAATCCAACGTGGAGATGAGAACGAGACTTTTGGGAGCGAACATAAGAGAGTGATGAACCAGTGAGGACTCCGGCTCATCCACATCAACGTCATCTGGCTTGGTTGGCGTCATGGCAACCGTCTCGTGGAATGTAAAACATGCGCAGTAATGCCGATCTGCGTCGACATCCGTGAGAACACTCACAGTGAACGTGGGCTGCTGCCTCTGAAAGGAGAGTGCCCATCCTGTCGGTTGACAGAACTGTGCAGGAGAAGAAATGAAAACATAAGAATTAGCATGAATTATAATTTGAATATTTATTTCTAAAATAAATTACCTTAATTTTCAATTATCTGCATGAATATAGAACATACCTGTATACATTAAATCTGATATCATAATTATGTTTTCAAGAAATCTTACTTCTTTGGAGACAAGGCTTTTGTGAAAGGCCTCCAATTGAAAAGATAATATCTTGGACAAAGACAATACATTCTTTACAGCAGACTCTTTGTCAATAATATTTTGTGAGTCTTACACCAAATCATTAACTCTTTGTTTCTTAAATCCCTACATGTACATGTAGACCAGCTGCATATGCATTTGGCCAAAAGTAGTGGGGGGGGGAGGTGAGTGATGATGGACAGACACCCAATGCTGATGCTTTGAACCACTGATGGTTGTAAAACTGCTAATTATTGAGGTTGTACCAGTCACAGTACATGTATGCACATTTCTTTGCCATACAAATTATGTGCAAATTTGATATTGATGAATTCATAAGGAAGTGGAAACTTGATGGCAGTCCCCTAGTCAACAAACTGGGTCAAGATTATATACAATTTAGAATTTCAAAATGAGTGACTTGCATTTTCACTGACGAATGAGGTATATGCTACATGTACTTGTTGCCCATGTGTATTTCAAAGTTGGTTGGTAGATGTCACTTTTATTAAAACAACTGTTTGTACAAAATCAACAGGTGGAATAACGAAGGAAACAACAAAGGTACATAAACCAAATTAATGTATGGTTCAATGTATATGTACTTATGCAAACCAGTAAGCAATTGTTCCAACATTGACACATGATGACCAAGGCTGATTGAAATTGTAGACCCAATTAAACAATTAATTGAGGGTGTTACTGCTATATGATCCGAATATAAACATAATAAACCTGGCATTGATTAATCCTGTTATAGTACTCCCCAATTTAGTATATTCAAATGTATTCTGACAGATAAAAAATGGCAGAGGAAATAATGAATGAGGAAGTTTACAGAACATATCTGTGCCATATGTGAACATGTACATGTATGTATGTATGTATGTATGTATGCAGATCTATATGATCATACTGTATATCCTATTTCTTCTAATTATTCACATGGCAAAACTTAACTTCAGGCTACTGTACTGTGAAGAGAAATTCTGCAAACATTCTATATATTTCACTAGCTTTCTTTTCAGTTCTTGGGATAAATAACATATCCATGTCACTGTATTTAGCCTCAGTTGACATAAAGATGGATTTTTTCTGCTTCCAAGTCTAAAGGTGCTGTTTGAAAAATTAGAAGAGATAGGGTACCCCAAAGTACATGTACAACAAAAGCTCATGTGCAGAGGTTTTACTAAGCTGGACAAATATGAAAGAAATTCAACTCCGTACATATTTACATAATCATTTGTACATATAATTTCAAGATTGCAGATAACACTACCTGTATCCCTATCAGGTCAGGTGGATATTGCATTATAATTTCCTCTGGAACTGTGTCCAAAATATATACCAAATAATCTGCGACGTATATATTTTGGTATATACCAAATATATATCAAATATAGTATGTATGTTTCAAATTATTTTCATTACATTATTTTTATTTGGCAAAGTACAATTTCTTATACTAGGGAAATATTTTGTACAATGTCCAGCATAAATACCTCAAATGCTACAGAATAGCCATTAAAAATACATGTACAAGGCTCGAAATTAGCAATGCACACATGCACAAATGCATGTATTTTTTCCACGGTGCACGTAAATTTTGAACGGCAGGTGCACAGCGTGCATGTAGCTGGATTTGCAAACAAAGTGTTGAAAAATGGACCATCTGATCACGACGACTATAGCTTATGGCAGACTGCCAATTGTCTTGAAAAATTTGTTAGAAAATGTCCAAGCTGTGCGTTGAATTACCCCCGTGGGTATTTTTATCTCGGGCATCTCCGCATCAGACACTCCACACTATTTCTTAGTCCGCTTCATCTTGTGTGTGACATTTCCAAACTGTTCAAAACAATGTGAACACAGCAGCATTCAAGCTTTTTTCTGCAGCCTGTTGTCAAATAAACACTGACTCTGCTGAAAAAGTGGGAAGTGAGAGTCAGGCTGCAGTTGAATCTGTAGAGGAATCCCGACTATGTTGCAGAAACACACGCGAATTCCGCAACAACAACAACAACAACAACAACAGAGAAATTTGTTGAGGCCAATATAATTTGATTTTCTGTAAATTTGTCGATTTGAAAAATTAACAAAAAAATAGTAAGAAATGGTTATGGTGTTTAGATGGTGTTTAGTATACATCTGACCTCCTCAAGAGTGATCTCAACACAAAGTCAGATTCATCAGAATATTTGACTTTGTGGCAAAACACATTTGATTTTTTCCAAATATCGATGTATTTGATTTTTTAGAAGAGTTCTTTTGAAGGATGCTGTGAGACCCTGTATATAAGTGCTGATACCTGGCATTAGGAGAGCCCAAACTTGTAAAAGTTTACAGATTTCAGGACAAATTTACGAACAAGGATTTAAAATTTTTTTTTTTTTTTTTGGTGCATGTAGGCAAATTGCTGTGCATGTACATGAGAAATTTAGGTGCACACTGTGCATGTAATTTTTTTACCCTAATTCGAGCCTTGATGTAGAACAGACGGACTGTTATGATATCATACATCATTTTTATTTATTTATATTTATTTATTTGTCATATTTTAACAGCATACTCCATCAGTGCCTGAGAGCTGTTCTCCCTGGAGTCGCTGCAACACAGTTCTGAAAACATGTACATGTATGTCAGAGGCCCCTGCCCTTGAAAATCATACTGTGCATGTCACTTGCTACAAATTCCAATGTACAGTACATGTACCATACTTCAAATTCAGTGGTGTTCTTCAAACAAGGAAATCCTGGGAGGATGAATATTGGCGTAGGAGTCATCAATTTAGTAAGTATGCAAAAAATACTGTTTTCTTGGACCTCTCTCTTACACAAACATACCTGTGTAAGTCACAGAGTGAAGCACCACCATTCCATAAAGAATATCCAAGACAACAATCTGACAGTTCTTGTATGCATGTAGGCATATAGATGTGAAACCTTCCTGTAGTTTGTAACTAGGTCTACATGTAGTTTTCCTGAACCATTTATTGGTACAATAATGACCAGTTTTTTTATTTTTCATTAATTGATACCTTTGATTGTGTTAAGGAGGGTTATTTATTCAGAATAATTAGTTTTCCTGCCCAGTAAAACTTTGATAAACTTTGAAAATACCAACGTCTCAGTGACCGTTTTATATCGTCTGGAATATTTCTGCATTTGGGACTGCCGAGAAGTACTGAATGAATTAGTATATGGTATCAATGAGAGGGAAAACATGTCAACTACATTACACATCTGTGCCTGATGGGCAAGTTTGCCGTCAAATGAAAGGTTGTAAAGGCAGTTAAAGGTTTTCTCCTATGTATATTAGCAAAAAAAATTACCAGTCACCTACAGGTAAGAATGATTTCCACCAGTCTCCTGACAACAGTTGGCTGGAAGCACTGATGATATGAAATAATAATGCTGCTTAAAATTGTGTTTTGTAAATGGTGCATAAATATGACCAAAAATGTTCAACAAACCTGATTATTTTACTGTGTTTAATTATTAATGCATTATTTATTCTGTTGGTAGTTTCCTGCATAGCTTGAAAGTCTTTTGCACAAAAATTAATCACCCCAAAAGTAAGATGTTTTGGGGTTTTTTTTTTGGTTACATGTTAATTTGGACCCCTGTGTATGCTTACATTGCACTCTTTACTCCCACACCTCATGTATCAAACTTTGGCTATTACAACCCAATTTTCAAACCCCACCACTTTCACCTCTCATGCAAACATACTAAATGGTTAGCCCCAAAGATAATACTTCAGGTAAATGTTATATGTTCAAATAGGACATCAGATAAATGGTATACTTACAAGTTCTATGCCTTGTGTGAATACACAGTTGTCCCAGTCTTTCTCGGGGAATCTCTGTATAATTTTCCCAACACTTTTGCCTGTCCCGCTGCCTGTGGAATAGAAGTTACCCAAGTTAAACACAACTAAATACATGTAATAGCATAAATAACAAATATATATTTGTCCGGCTGCCTGTGGAACAGAAACCCAAGTTAAACACAATTAAATAATGGCATAAATAACACCGTTGCCTCTGGAACAGAAACTGAAGTTAAACAGTATTAAATAATAGCATAACAAATACTTGTCCCACTGATAGTAGAATAGGAACCCAAGTTAAACACTATTACATACATGTAGTAGCATAAATAACAAATATAATTCACCGATAGCATGTAACATGACATTCTAAATGGATACATAAAATCAGCAAAATGAGGTTCTAATTACATATGTTGCACAGCAGTACTATAATTGGTACTGAAACAGAATATATTAAACTGATATTGAAATGTACCGGTACATGTACAAGCCTGGAAATAACGGGCCGGTCACGGACAATGTCCGACACCGAATGGAGCTTTAGCAGGCACAAATCACTCGGACCCGGTCGTTTTGTCCGGTGGCATTTTATACTGGAAAATTTAACTGTCGACAGTTTTCCACTGTTTTAGAGCGGAGGATGTTCATGCTATTTCAAACCTGAAAAATATCCGTTTTATTCGTTTAACTTGCAATGACAATTGTCCTGCATGGCTAGTCAAAGTCCCTGCTCGACCATGCTTTCCATAAGCCTTTTCGCGGTTACAAAAATCGGAGGTGATGACGGCCCTTTTTCTACGCTATAAAGAAATCATTTATCTCTCAAAATATGCATGACTGAAAAACTGACATGCTCCCTAGTTTATTTTAAGTTGATTTCTCGAGTTTCATAACAATTTACCAGCAGATCAGTCCGTACACTGGGCTTCTTGTGTTAATCTAGCGGAACAGGAAGTGAAAGTATCACCTATCCGATCCCAGAATGCAGTGCGTTTAACATGGTGTTGTTGTTGTAAATTTGTAACCGCGAAAAGGAGTATTGTCGCCGAACGCCATGTTCGCAAAATTGCTGACGTCATCATTATTGTGGGAAAATCCTCGAACTGGGATTCCTTTTGGCAGGATCGTTCTGCGAGCGCGCATGTCAAATTAAGCTGATCTGATATTTTACAGCTACCTACCACCCGAAACTGGACAAAACTGGTACACCAGACATTGATGTACAATGTAAGATTTCTTTTGGCTGCAATTATTCTTGAACTGCAAAACTGTGGGCAAATGAGTTTACACTCAGAAATTGACATTTGCACCAACAACAACAACAACGATCGCCTCGCAATGAAAAATGACCATTTGCAAGGTTATAAAATGGCAATCTTGGGTGGTTGATTCTCCTAATTATATCTGGGAGGCTTACATGTAGTTTTACTTGCTTGGATTTTTACAAACAGAAGACCTGATGGACATTGGGGTTTTTTCCAAGAAATATTGAAGGTATAATTATTTTTTTGTGCATTCATTTTGGGTGCCCATACATGTTACATAACAAAATGTCAGCTTGATAAGGCTGTGGATATTCTTGGAGGTACTGTTGAAAAGAAATTTCAAGGTTTTTTTTTCAGCAAACACACATATTGAATACAGAAATTCGAAAAAGTTAATCATGCTGTCAAATTTATTTCATTTTAGCTGATCATAATAATTATAAGGAATTATTCTTGATCATAGTACAGTTGTAAGCTGTAGTAGGTTATCATTTGTAGTGCTGATTACGAAATAGTCTTAACAAGGCCCGATACCTTTGTCAGGCACCAAATTCCAAATGTCAGGCACCGAGTTATTGATGCCTGTCCAAGTGTCAGGCGCCAATGAAAAAATTATTTCCAGGCTTGATGTAATTCCATCAAAGTATTTGACGTGTTATTTTTGCTCCACTGTTCTCTGAAATAGACTGTAGAAATCACACAACGAATCACTCATCTGACCATCAATCTTTCTCATCATTCATGTATCTGTCAAAATTGTTTTCAGCTTCCTAGTTTTTTCTCTGATAATCTGACAATCTCAGCATTGATACATGTATGTAATAAATCTGATATGAATCTAACATCGGTACAGGAAGTATACATGGATGTTCTGAAAATTGACTTTTTTGGATAAAACATGAGAGATTTATTATTATTAAAGTTTCATGTAGACCTATTTCTTTGCTGATACATATACATGTAGAAGTATATTTCTCATTTTGAAAAGAATTGTGTGTGTGTACTTCTGAGCAGGACTTCAATTACCACACATCACATATGATTATCATCTCATGGTGCAAATGTTTAAATGTGACCATGAAGATGTAGGCCTAGTGCTGGTCAAAATGTTTTTAATAGAGTGGGCTTTTTGTGCTTGGATACATGTACCATTTTTTTTTACAGCACCAATGCTGATGTACATTGTACACTGTAACCTACATTGTATCTGATACATGGTTCAACTTTCATTGTAACGGAAATTGTACCATGTTAATGTACTGTATATGATATAAACTTTGTTGGCAATGATAAAATGATACATATTCTGATTGGCTAGTTGGCCTGACTTGATAGCAAACAGATACCACCTAACACATGACTCTGGGCTCCAGATGACGTTTTGAGGGCTCCCCAAACATCTTGCTAGTAAATGACAAATCAAGTGTGATATATTAAGCTTGATAGATGGGCTCTAAATCATCAATGCCATTTTCTCTCCAATGAGCTAGATGTTCAGTTCTCGCCCACCAAGTTTAATTCCAACTTTTGATAGAGGACTGCAGAAAATTTTGATTGGGCTGAGACTTTGTAACCATGACCCTGACTGATTGGTTGAATAGATGACAGTCATACCAAGTGAAAATCTCTGACCTGATAGGCTAAAATGACAAAAGTAAGCCATGCTTTAAAGAAAGAGTTTTTTAATAATATATGTGTACACAGAACAGACACACTCCATCCGCACATTTATTATTTTTTACTTATTTATTTATTTATTTATTTATATATTTATTTACAATGTACTTATTTATTTGTTTATTTGATAATACAGCACTTGTAAACATCTTTAACAAACTAAGAAATGTAACGTGTAATTAAAATAAAACATTGAGTTGATGGGCTGCAAAATCCGTAGGGGAAGCGGCCCTTAAACTGCAATTTCAATCAATCAGACACACGTACAGTTCCCCACAGTAACTGAAATGTGTACAAGAAAGTGCAAGTAAGCTTGACCATGTTGACCCGCAACTCACACATGGATGTTTGGATATTGAACATTTATCAACATCATCTCATTAAATTGCCCTCATTTACAACCAGAAGAAGACCAATTACTGATTGATAAAATAATCAAGCTGAGTTGGTTAATTGAGTCCCCTTTTGACCTGAGAACCCTGTTATTATTGGACCTGTAGTTATGTTCATTGACTGTTGAGGAATTCCATCCTTCAGTGCTATTCTGGGCAGGCTGTCTTATTGATTTGAAGGAGGTAATCAGTTAACTGGTCTGCCAGCAATATAGTTTGCCTGATGATTTGCTGGCCCCTGTGTAATCTGACAACCCACTACAGAAATGTGCTGAGGAAATGACCATTAATTATAGCTGAAGAGGTCTTCTGAAAATTGGTACAAAGATGAGGTCTACACTGCAGCCAAATTTAGATTCTTTTAGGCTGTGACCATATGTAGGTTGCAGTGTATGTTCACACCAGTGGCCATCATGATAAGATGAAGTGACCAAGTTCATCCATCCATTCACATGTTCAAAGAAAGTACTCAGTGCATTATATAAACTGTATACCCGTATATGAGTATTAAAACATGAATAAGAGTAAATTATTCTGTGATCAGATCAGAATATATGTGTATTTTATGATTTCGTATAGATTTTTTATGTCATATTTATCCTGTATTGTTAAATGTATGTACTAACTTGTATCCTATTGTATATTATTAATTTTATGCTGGGCCTTGTGGTAGGCTAGCTTCTGGCTAAAAAATCGACCATAGAGGTCCATGTCCCCCGCTAGCAGCACCAGTTATGGTGGATTACATCCACCATAACTGGCGCTGCTGCTGCGGGGGCCATGGACCTCTATGGTCGATTTTTTGGGGTCGATGATATCTCATATCATTAATAACAGTATGATTTGAAAATGGAGATATCGCTGATGAGCTTAACATAAATCTAATACAGCAGGTGGCACCCATATTGGATTATGCACATCCATAAAACATAATACATGACTGTCCTCTCACTAAGGTCAAGGGACTGAAGTAGATCAGTTGAATCGTACTCCCAACTATTGTCCGGACAAGATCAAACTGCTTACAATCCAATATGGCTGACGGCGGCCATATTAGATTACGCACATTGCTGAAAAACAATCCCAACTGTCCTCTCACCAATGTCAAGGCACACCCCAAATTTGAAGTTGATCGATTAAATCGTTCACGAGTTATTGTCCGGACAAGAAAATCTAAGATCCAACTACTTATAATCCAATATGGCTGACGGTGGCCATATTGGATTATGCACATCGCTGAAAAAAAATCCAAACCATCCCCTCACCGATGTCAAGGCACTCCCCAAGTTTGAAGTAGATCAGTTGAATCGTACTCCAGTTATTGTCCGGACAAGATCAAACTGCTTAAAATCCAATGAAATCCAATATGGCTGATGGTGGCCATATTGGATCAAGCACGTCCTTGAAAAACAATCCTAATCCTCCTCTCAACAATGTCAAGGTACTCCCCACATATGAAGTAGATCGGTTGAATCGTTCTCGAGTTGTTGTCCGGACAAGATCCAACTGCTTATAATCCAATATGGCTGACGGCGGCCATATTAGATTACGTACATTGCTGAAAAACAATCACAACCGTCCTCTCACCAATGTCAAGGCACACACAAAGTTTGAAGTTGATCGGTTAAATCGTTCATGAGTTATTGTCCGGACATGAAAATCTAAGATCCAATTGCTTATAATCCAATATGGCTGATGGCGGCCATATTAGATTATGCACATTGCTGAAAAACAATCCCAACCGTCCTCTCACCAATGTCAAGGCATACCCCAAGTTTGAAGTTGATCGGTTAAATCGTTCACGAGTTATTGTCCGGACAAGAAAATCTAAGATCGAACTGCTTATAATCCAAAATGGCTGACGGCGGCCATATTTGATTACGCACATTGCTGAAAAACAATCCCAACCGTCCTCTCACCAATGTCAAGGCACACCCCAAGTTTGAAGTTGATCGGTTAAATCGTTCACGAGTTATTGTCCGGACAAGAAAATCTAAGATCGAACTGCTTATAATCCAAAATGGCTGATGGCGGCCATATTTGATTACGCACATTGCTGAAAAACAATCCCAACCGTCCTCTCACCAATGTCAAGGCACACCCCAAGTTTGAAGTTGATCGGTTAAATCGTTCACGAGTTATTGTCCGGACAAGAAAATCTAAGATCGAACTGCTTATAATCCAAAATGGCTGACGGCGGCCATATTTGATTACGCACATTGCTGAAAAACAATCCCAACCGTCCTCTCACCAATGTCAAGGCACACACCAAGTTTGAAGTTGATCGGTTAAATCGTTCACGAGTTATTGTCCGGACAAGAAAATCTAAGATCGTACTGCTTATAATCCAAAATGGCTGACGGCGGCCATATTGGATTACGCACATTGCTGAAAAACAATCCCAACCGTCCTCTCGCCAATGTCAAGGCACACCCCAAGTTTGAAGTTGATCGGTTAAATCGTTCACGAGTTATTGTCCGGACAAGAAAATCTTACGGAATTACGGAATTACGGAATCACGGAATTACGGACACCGGTGTTTCTAAGTCCCCCCCCTACTAAGTAGCGGGGGACAACAAGCTACCCAGCTTAAATAAAGTTATCTTATCTTATCTTTCAGGCCTTCATATTGTTCAACTTTATTTACTGCCAGGTCATTATATCACTTTCAAGCCCAACACACAGACACAGTGAAAACTTTGTCGAATCAGAACAAAAACATCTGTTCATAACAAATGTTTGTTTGATACTGTGAATACGTTTTGACCTGGAACAATTTTTTGTCATCTGTGTGCGGTGACTGAGAACATTTCTCGGAACATTTTGCAACTATTAACCAATCAACTGGCGAGCCGCACCCATGTGACAAAGGACGCTGCATCTCCTTGTGGCACTGGCGGTTTGTTTCGAGATCAAATGTTCGCTGTATGTGGGGAACAGAAACAAAAACATGCAAAAACACGAAACAACGTTTTTGTTCTAATACAACAAAATGTTCGCTGTGTGTGTTGGGCTTTAAGGTGGCTCCCTGGTTTCGATGCAAAGTCATGTCATTTTTTCATATTTTTTGTGCAGCTCAGGAAGTTCATCCTACATTAGAAAATGATATAAAAATTGGGGCATAGCGGATTGCTTTTTTCTAATTTTCAGCTTGAAGAAAGCGTACCTGTGGCAAATTGGTACAATGTGAATATCATGTAAACCCTCCAATACTTGAGAGATAATTGTTTTCAGAACATTCAAAACTCAAGTCAATTTTCTCATTTTTTTAATATGTACTCCTCGGAACATGTAGTTTTTTAGTAACTCAATATTGATGCAGGTCACCATCCAAAAAAGGGCATGAATGGGGCACTGAAGCCACCTACTCCCACACTTTTTTCCGCCATTTATAATGAAGTCCCAACAATGCAACGTCACGATGTCGACAAATACCACGCCAACAAAGAGTTTGCCATTCGACGTCATAACATCACAAGGGAAAATTTATCACTTGTTTCCAAAGCGAGTCACTGAAACGTAAGCATTGCCTGTCAGAGTATCTCATTCGCTCACAAGAGTTGGTTGGTTGTTTGAATTTTAACGTCGCACCTAACCTTATTGGTCACACGGCGACGATGACCCAAACAAACATACCCCAACGAAACCCTAACAAAAACCCAACCAAAACTACAAAAAAATTTGAATTTCGAATTTTGAAAATTAGGCTCTACAGACACTGATCACAATGGATCCTCAGAGAGCCCAATCTGTTTGGTACTCGCTCACAAGAGTATGATTATAAGGGAGGTAAATGGTATGCGCAAAAAGCTGCGCAGAACAGTCATTCTTGTAACCAGGGAGCCACCTTAATCTACACATTTAAAAAAAAAACAACAAAGTATTAACTTTGATGATGTATATATGTATGAACGATATTCTGAAGGCAGAATTCCTGGTTCCATTCTCATAGCATCAGATTGTATACCTTCGACTGTCAGATGTAGGCCGATTCTCTGAATTGGCTTTTAAAACATGGCATGTCAGTGCTTCGGATTTGAAAAATCCAGAAGAGCTAAAAATCGCTGTTCTATTTTTGTCAAGAAGAGCGATCACAAGAGCGAAGAAAAAAAACTCTTCTAAAAACTGTTCTAAGAACTTAGCGAAAAAAAGAGCCTTTAAATTTTGATTCATGCGCGAGATCGAGCGTGAAAACGCTCACGCTTCTCAAATCCAAGGCACGGCACGTACAATGTTGCTTTTGTCTGTGTGGCTTCAGACTAATGCAGTCAGAGATTGTTTTAAAACGGACAGTTTAGGCGGTTACAAACTCTGACTATGGGAGAATGTCCTGGTTCATGCAGCAATTACACACATATGTATACATGTACCAGTATTTGAACATCCTCAAATGTCTCAATACTTTTACTGCACCTTGTTCAAAAGCAAAACTGTTTTCTTTACTTGGGAGAGCGAAAACCTACAAAGACTGTCAAGCCAGAGCACTGATAAAGCAAACAGCTGTAGCTTTCAGCTTTCATTCTTCTATAAAAGATTGCCATCAAAGATCAGGTTTATAGTTAGTCCAGTCAAGCTGATGTGTGTTTATTTCTGATGACCTTAAGACCAAAGGTTATCAGAGAGGGCACTAACAATGTCACTATAAATGCCCCATGGGTATGGAAGGCCAAATGCCCAAATAATCTGAAACTCTCGGTTATCAAACCAAAAACCTAAGTTTTCTAATAGATAACTTAAGTTATCGAATTGTTTCTCTTTCCATACCTCGAGTTTCTGTTTCTCAACATCAAAAATCACAGTTGTCTATTGATAACTTAAGTTATCAAACCGGAAACTTAAGTTAACGGTCGAAAACCTAGGTTATCTACATGTAGCAGACATTGAACCCTGAGTTTCTCTTTCAACCTCGAGTTTCTCTAATATTTTGGACACTCATCCAGAAAACTTAAGTTATCAATCGATAACTTAGGTTTTCGAATTTGCGATTGTGTCATAAAGTGAAACTCGACTTAATAAATTTGAGTTTCGATATCCGGGTACTATGGGTTTCGCGCTCTTTCCGCATGCTGACTGATCAAAACGTCAGACAGAACCACACAATCAACATGTATTCAACAAAAGGATAACTGAGATTATTTATTTAATGTAGACTATCCTGTATCTAAGCCTAGTGTATACAAGCATTATCATAGACTGGGTATTGGTACTCAGAACTAGGCCTTTAATCAGTTTAATAGCTATATATATATATATGCTGCAGACTGAATTGGGGGAAATAACCTAGTTGTAATTCAGCTATCCGATCAATTTACGTGGAATGTTAAATAAATTTTCAATATTCATTATGCTACGAGTAATCAGGAATACATACCGTGACTATAAGAATTTACACGAGTTACTTAGTTGAGATGAGGCAAAACAAACCGTCCATCGGTAGTATTCTGAACGTGATAAAATTCCTTAGGTGAGTTTTACGGTACACTATTTTTGCCAACTGTGATTCCTAAATATTTCAAAAGCTGTTAAATGCCAAATATGTTCAGGGTTTCAATTTATTTATCAATTCCAATGACTAGACAGTCGCCGTTTTTGAATCCATTTTGAACGGTCCGCTTGACCGCCTGGCACTCCGACTTCGACCAGCGTATAACTGTCCGACAGCACCAGGGTTAATGTGCGACATCTGTGTGTGTGTTAAAAAGTTATGAAACTTATGAAGGAGATGGAGAATGCATAGTTTCACCATGCAGCTATAGCTGATGTAGCCCAAAAACAACCATGGACAGACAGACCCATCTTGTAAGCGCCACTGTAGGATAAAACAACCATGGACAGACCCATCTTGTAAGCACCACTGTACGATAAAACAACCATGGACAGACCCATCTTGTAAGCACCACTGTAGGATAAAACAACCATGAACAGAACCATCTTGTAAGCGCCACTGTAGGATAAAACAGCCATGGACAGACCCATCTTATAAGCGCCACTGTAGGATAAAACAACCATGGACAGGCCCATCTTGTAAGCGCCACTGTAGGATAAAACAACCATGGACAGACCCATCTTGTAAGCGCCACTGTAGGATAAAACAACCATGGACAGACCCATCTTGTAAGCGCCACTGTACAAAACAGCCATGGACAGACCCATCTTGTAAGCGCCACTGTAGGATAAAACAACCATGGACAGACCCATCTTGTAAGCGCCACTGTAGGATAAAACAGCCATGGACAGACCCATCTTGTAAGCGCCACTGTAGGATAAAACAATCATGGACAGACCCATCTTGTAAGCGCCACTGTAGGATAAAACAACCATGGACAGACCCATCTTGTAAGCGCCACTGTAGGATAAAACAGCCATGGACAGACCCATCTTGTAAGCGCCACTGTAGGATAAAACAACCATGGACAGACCCATCTTGTAAGCGCCGCCACTGTAGGATAAAACAACCATGGACAGACCCATCTTGTAAGCGCCACTGTAGGATAAAACAACCATGGACAGACCCATCTTGTAAGCGCCACTGTAGGATAAAACAACCATGGACAGACTCATCTTGTAAGCGCCACTGTAGGATAAAACAACCATGGATAAACCCATCTTGTAAGCGCCACTGTAGGATAAATGCCATTACCCAGTGTTTTATTCCCAATTGACCACACATTTTTATGACAATCAGGAAAAATGTGTATGACAATAATTGTTAACCTACGTAGTCAGTGAGCATGTGGGGTGGGTAACATTAACATATGTACTGTACTATATCGACCCCAAAACCTAGAATTACATGTACAGGTACATGTAGTATAACAGTATTTGGCAAAAATACTTTCAAAGAGATCATTGTTTATTCACATCTACCTAGGAGTTTGCCAATCATATACATGGTATTGGATAACCAAGAAACTCTGGCTGTGATAGGTAAATTTAGGGTAAGGGGGCGTGGCATTCCTATCACAGCCGAGATCGAGGGTGGGTTAAATTTTGGAGAAAAAAATTCGCCTCGCGAAGAGCAACTTTTCGCTGACGAAAATAACGAAACGGAAGAGAAAAAATATGCCAATTTGATACAGTTTGACCGACCTGAGGTTCTTTCACCATGTACCATCTCTAATGACTGTTTGGGACTCCAAAAAATTAGTGACGACGAAGAAAACACAATAAACGCTCGATTTTGATGTTTACCGCCATTTCCTCAGATTACCGTTCAACGAGACTTGGCCGCGCGCGCGCACTGGTATCGTGACCTTTCTGATCTGACTATGGTGTAGACTGGCCGCCGTCGTCTAATAACGTTGGGCCGATTGACGACAGGCTTCTAATAATGCCGACCTTCACTGTAGCGGCGATGTCATGACCTGTTGACGTGTATTTGTGACGTTATGCAACAATCGGATTAACAATTCATTATACCGTCGTATTGTGACGTTGTGTAAAATTATGCTGTGACGTTACGGACTGACGCGGACCCACAGACACTCTCGTCAAGCTGATAGAGCCTGTTCTTGACAAGGCCGAACTGAAGGTCGATAAAAGAAACAATCTTTTACAGAATATCATTATTTAACATCATCAGTTATCAAGTCCTAAAGCAAGATGAAACAGACGCATATCTTGAGCGGTAGTTTTCACATTGATCTGTAGCACTTCCTCTACGCATCGAGCCATTTCATAAACACTCCATGTTGAAGGTATGGGCTCAAATTTGGCCGCCATTACGTCATTTCATTAATAGGTGCTGGTCCACAAGCTTAGCAATAGCGGGTCATGCGCAGTGGCTGGGTACTAGTCTAACTATGGTGAAATGGACGAGTCACGTGGTCAGAAAGGTCAATCGCGTTGGAAATCTCGTTCTGTCAACGAGACTGAAAATGGCGGCAACTTGACGAGTTAGATGACAAAATTAGAGTTTGGAAGAAGATTTCGTCTAACGGAATGAGTCATTAGTTGATTATCAAAGTTCTGGAGATGCCAAATCATATTATTTATTCGATAAAATGCTTTTCGTGCCTTTGTCTCAATTCCCCACGCCGTGTGCAGTTGAAGATCTCGAGCGACTGACGTCTTATTTATTTTTTTCCTTTTCGGTCTGTATATGTGATTCGGGCTAAAGGGGTCAGCAACAACAATAAAAAAAAAAAAAAAAAAATAGACCCCTTAGCCGATGTTTTCGGGCTAGGTATTGGAGTGCCCAATCCAAGCTTAGCTCCTCAAACCAGAGGTCAACAAACACAATCTGAGTTTCAAGGGAAATTTTCTGTTACTGGAAACAATCCAGTCCTGCACAGTGTGACCTTATTTTCTGGAAGTCAAACAGACACTCAAAATGATAGAGATTCAAGTACTGTGCTTATGTACACTGCATGAAGAATTCTAGGAATTAAGTAGTCTGCTATATGTTTCGACCTACAACAGAGATGTCTGAAGATCATATAATCCTCTGTTGTACAGGAAGTGTGAAACAATGTCATTGCCCATGTAATGTTGAGGTAAGGTTGGGATTTAGGCAATGTTTTTACAGTGACAATACCACAAAAGAATCAGGAAGATACATGTATAGTACAAGAAAAATGGTATACAAAAACTGACCCAATGCCGACTCAATGTTGACATTTTGTCAGCATCATGATGGCCCTATTCTGACCGAATGTTTTGTGTTCCTGATTTGCTTCATCAAGCAATTTGAACGCCTTCAACCATTTATTGAACAAGAAATATTTCAGGAGAGTCACACCGAACAATCATTCAGCAGATCAGATGATGATCAGACCAACATCTGGTCAACATTGTGACAAGAGAAGACCAACCAGGTATAGTGTACTGTACACGTACACTGTACTTCTTTTGTTTACTGTACATGTAGGTCTACTATGGATAGTGGCATTCAAAATACTGTTGAAGTGAACAACTTTGAAGCTGTTACATGGTGTTAGTCAGAGACTCGCCCACCTGTCCACTGGACAGGCATACCTGTATTCCATATTTGGATAGGCAAAAATTGAAAAAATTTTACATGGGAGAGATAGGAGGAAATAGAAAGTGGACAGGTAAAATTTGGCAAAATGGCATTTTTGGACAGGCAGTTTTTAAATCCTGGCTACACCCTAAGCTGTTACTGTTTCATATCTATGGCATTTACAAACAAAATACTTCACCAGCGAAAGGATCAATATAACAATGCAAATATTGTGAACAAATGGCCAGCTGACTAGCTTCAGTGTAATGTTACAATGGTGTCCTTCTGCACCTTCAATGGTCCAATATTCAGATATCCAGTTGTTAATGCTATATTCATTCAAGCGCACAGATACAATCTAGAGAGAAACCCAGTACAATTCCCAGGAACAATGGTAACACCTATAAAGCTACATGTACGGTACATGAAAAAGTGACAGCATTCTCAAAATGATTATGGTTGGTTGAAGTTTAATGTCGCACCTAACCTTATTGGTCACACGGCGACGATGACCCAAACAAACATACCCTAGCAAAACCCTAACCCTAACAAAAACTTAACCAAAACTACATAAAATTTTGAATTTTGAAAATTAGGCTCTACAGACACTGGTGATCACAATGGATCGTCAGAGAGCCTAATTTGTTTGGCACTTTAATCCTCCTCCTGTGCCAGACAAACATGGTACAAAACCATTGCTGCTCTAAGCTGGAGGGCCAAAATGATTATGGAACTAATTGAACACCATATTGTCACACAGGAAAGTTCTCATAAAACTGACATCATACTACAACACCATGTTTAACACATTCGAGTGAAATCTGTCAAGTGTGCCAATTACAATATCCTGTATAGTATGAAAGAATGCCTTCATCATTTCAGATATCTAACCAAGCACTCAAGTGTAGACCTGTATGAATACAGTACTCTCAGATTGTGCACTTTTGTAGAGCTGTGAGTTCTGGTTCCATGCCAACTCAACATGTGTGTTACTTTCCAATCTTATCTTTTCATTTTGCCAGGAACTATCCTAAGAATTTGACAGACCTAGCTAAGGTGCATGTACATGGATGTGTATATCACATGGTCAATACATCATTAGGCCATCCTTAAAAATAAGTTTGTTGCGCGTAACCCGACCGACTGTCCAAAAATCCGCCGACTGGAAACTTTTTTGACCGATTTTCCGACCGGTCATCTTTTTATTTTATTTTGCAATGTCAGAATTATCTCCCCTATCTCCTCTCACGGGTAAACGTATGTAAAACATTCGCCCAGCAAACGCAAGCAGGATTTCACTCTCCAGTAGTCAGCGATGAGCTTATGTCACACGTTTTGAAGGTATATCCTCCATGGCCCAGTCCGTAGGGGAATGCAGTTTTCGTCGACCACGTGTATATGGCGGGAAGTCCCCCCTTCTGTTTTGTGTTTGGGTTTGATGGAGAGTCGAGAGGACAATAAACACATCGAGAGGCAACAGCAACACAGGATGGGAAAAATATTTCAAAACGGTTGGTTATAAAAACCTGCCATAAAGAGCTCTGTCGCGAATCGACGTGGAATGTAGACATGTTTAGGACTGTCCCCACCTCGTAGGTCCGTACACCGACAGATTCTGAGACTGACGATGTTACAACAACAACGATGTTCGGATTTCTACTTTCATCCGAGAAGACTTCAGTGTGCCTAAATGCAGAAAATCTGTACTGCTTTTTTGTTTACCCGAAAGCTAGATGTATGGATAGTGTCGGTGGCTTCAGCGGTCTTCACAAATTAGACCCGTCAGCTTAATTTTGACGTTCCGATGTCGGCATCAAATACGCTTGTCAGAATTCCACCTCGGACTAAATTTCACGAAAAGACACAGGTTAGAAACTTAGTATTTGCCTCACTGTTGTCAGTAAATTAAATTACGATGTATTTCTAATCTGAATAAAGGAAGTACCTAAGTATTCAATAAAAGCACACCATAAATTTGCGACGAGGAAGGGCGGTAATGATGTTAATGATTAATTTGAGGTAATTTTCTCAACTCCAAATGGTAATGAACAACCTTCTGTTTAACACTGAGAGGATTTTTTTCTTTCCTGTCACAATTTTGGCAAAAGTGTGTCTGGTAGTGGTATATGTTTACTTCTTTTTTTTTGACCAGCTAGTCACTAGTCATTGTCAAGAAGGTGTTCAAGGATGTCGATGTCTTCTAAGAAATAAAACAGTTACACAAGCCTGAATTTAAGAATATCTTGCTACCTTGAAGATAACTAGTTTTCTGTACTGAAATAATTTTGCTGCCAGACAAAAAGTATTTTTCAAATGACCTGCTTAGTATCTGAACAAACCTCTTCCACCCTCCCCAAAAGGAAAACCTGATATAAAAAAAAAAAAAAAAAAATTACCTACCTACCGACCCAACTTCCTGAGGTACGGTCGGGTTACAGCCAACAAACATATTTTTAAGGATGGCCTTAGTTCTTCCCCTTGGAATGTGACCAGACCAACAAATCAGCCACCTTATCACCATGATCACAATTACAAATACAAAATGGTTCAACTACCCACATTTCTCCTCTGTACTTCTGAGAAGATGCCAAGCCAAATAATTGCTAACAAGTCTGGAATTAGGAACTGAACTAGAAATAAAATGGTACTGCTGGCCACAAGAGGTACTCACTAACACTAAATAACCTTTTCTATTATTCCACCAAAATTATATGCTGCACAGTTGACAGGCAATCGTCTGAAAACAATACATGTCTAGATAATTTCTGCTACATGTACATGTAGTGGACTGAATATTTTGGCCAATTATACGAATCACAGAAAATTCCTAAGGATGGCCATTCTGGAGGTCCCGAGCAGTTGAACTCCCCTGACATCCATTCACATTTTTCAAAAGTTATTGTCCAGAAACAAAATTTTAACTTGGCCGACAGGTGGCACACCTATAGGTGCAGATCAAGCAAGATCTTTACGTTTACCAAATTTAGAGAAAATCTGTTGAGGTTTTCGAAAGTATTGTCCAGAAACACAAGCTGAGTAGCTAGCAGGTCCTCCGCCAAGTAGCCTGTTTGAGAGCATGCAGCATATACGCTTTCAATATCTCCTTAAATATAACTTGGAAAGTGGATATGTGTATGAGGAAAGAGACGTTTATCTGGAATTGTTGAGACAATTTGAGGAGGTTTGGGAAGCAGTAATGGGTAGTGTAACACTGGAATGTAAGTCTGTAGTTGTATATGGATTTGTGGATGGTGAGGTTTATAAATCGATGGGTGGAATAGATCAAGATATCGCGTTCACAACACAGATGGGTACAATATGGGTGAGTGAAATCCAAGATGGTCAATGGCAGCCATCTTGGATTACATACTACCTCAATGAAAATCAATACCAATGGCTGTCTAACTGATGTGAAGCACCCTCTCGAGTTTGAAGTCGATTGGTCAAATATTTCTCGAGATATCACGTTCACAAGATCCGAGATGGCTGGAATCCAATATGGTCAATGGCAGCCATCTTGGATTATGTACCTCAGTGAAAATCAATACCCATGGCCATCTAACTGAAGTGAAAAACCTTCCCAAGTTTGAAGTCGATTGGTTAATTTGTTCTTGAGATATCGCGTTCACAAGATGTGGAACGGAGTAAATCCAATATGGTCCATGGAAGCATCTTAGATTACGTACCTCAGTGAAAATCAATACCAATGGCCATCTAATTGATGTGAAGCACATTCTCAAATTTGAAGTCGATTGGTCGAACTGTTCTCGAGATATCGCGTTCACAAGATGTGTGATGGATAGAAGCCAATATGGTCAATGGCAGCCATCTTGGATTACGTACCTCGGTGAAAACCAATACCAATGGCCATCTAACTGAAGTGAAAAACCTTCCCAAGTTTGAAGTCGATTGGTTAATTTGTTCTTGAGATATCGCGTTCACAAGATGTGGAACGGAGTAAATCCAATATGGTCCATGGAAGCATCTTAGATTACGTACCTCAGTGAAAATCAATACCAATGGCCGTCTAACTGATGCGAAGCACATTCTCAAGTTTGAAGTCGATTGGTCGAACTGTTCTCGAGATATCGCGTTCACAAGATGTGGGATGGAAAAAAAAACATACAGGGGTTATTCTAGCCCAAAATTGTGTATAAACTCAATTTCAAAATTTTGAAAACTCAATTTTTTTGCACGCCTACGGCGCACCAAAAATTCTACAAAACTCAATATTTTTGCCTTTTTCATCAAAAAAATGATGAAACTCAATTTTTCCAACTTTTTCATCGCACCAATTACAGAACTGAGGTTGGGCATATGTTTGGTCATATGTTTACGACACTTCTTCAGAGACCAACAAATACTGACAATTCTATTTACATGAATTATATCACAGTCTACAACAACATTGCTAAAATAACTCAGTGTTACGAGATAACTCATTGGCCCAAACCATGACAGGGTGCCGTGTATCATCCAACAATTGAAGGCGACATTAGCATGACATGTCTTCTTAGAGCAACAACAACATATAGAACTGCTGCTGCATTGTCGATCAAGATATAAACTTCGGCCTAAGATAGTCAGCCGTTCACGTGTTACATGCATGTTTTGTGCACTCCAGTACAACCACACCAAACCACAGTACGGCTGTTGTCAGTTAATAGGTTGTTTAGCATGACCTCATGCTGAAACATACATGCTAGATGCTATAATTATTAATTATTGAAGCTAAATTTTTTACCGTTAACAGAGAAGATTGTGATCGAATATATAACCTGGCAACATTCCTGTTTTACAGATTTATACACTCTGAAATACTCTCATAAATATCGCCAGAAAAAAATATTTATGAAATAATTATTCTCTAAAGAGACATTTTAAGTTTGCTTTACTTTAATTGAAATATTATGTAAATAATTATGGTAGACAGTAAAACTCAAATGCACACACATTGTGTAAACAGAAATCAAGGGAAAAAAACTCTTACTTGCGACCAATATTAAAGATAACTGCAGAATTTATTACCCGAATTTTTAACGTGAGGAGTCCCCTCTTATTGAAATCTTCCTTTATTTCTTTTACACTGACTGAAAATAGGGATTCTCTGTCCACGGCGACGAATTTTGTATGTCCATCGTCCTCAAGCTACGAGTATTTGTCGACAGTCTTTGTTGTCATTGTTGTTGTTGTCGGGAGTGAAGACGTGAAGCACTCGAACACTTCGCTCAAAAGCGTTTCATCAGATAAATGGATGGTTAAATGAATTGGTTGATGAGGAAACAACTGATCCATAAACTAAAACCATGATGGCTTTGGTACGCGACCGTCAAAAGTGCCGGAGTTAAAACTTTACTGCCACATGCTTGACACGAGGGAATCCTCGCTAGAAAAGGACTGTGCCTCGTTTTGAAATAGGCTTTCCCCAAGAATGTGACCCAAGATGGCGTCTCTTCAGTCGCCTTTGCGCTGACTCGCGCTGTGACGGTTCATTCGTTTTACTTAGATTTGCTTACTTATTTCTTTTACGACCAATAATTACTGATAATTAAAATACATGCGGCATTATTTATCTCCAAAATATTAATGCGGGCGGGTCATGCGAAACAACCTATCAACTGACAACTGGTATGTTGTGGGAAAACTCAACGGCAAAGATCGCAAAACTCAATTTTTTTCATCAAAACTCAATTTGAAATTTTCTGCAAAACTCAATATATATTGTTTTTCATCGTGGTAACCACGATGAAAAAACGGCTAGAAAAACCCGACATATATGGCCAATGGCAGCCATCTTGGATTACATACCTCAGTGAAAATCAATACCAATGGCCATCTGACTGATGTGAAGAACCTTCCCAAGCTTGAAGTTGATTGGTGGAATTGTTCTTGAGATATCGCGTTCACAAGATGTGGGACGAACAGAATCCAATATGGTCGATGGCGGCCATCTTGGATTAGGTACCTCAGTGAAAATCAATACCAATGGCCGTCTAACTGATGCGAAGCACATTCTCAAGTTTGAAGTCGATTGGTCAAACTGTTCTCGAGATTTCGCGTTCACAAGATGTGGGATGGACAAAATCCAATATGGTCAATGGCGGCCATCTTGGATTACGTATCTCAGTGAAAATCAATACCAATGGCCGTCTGACTGATGTGAAGAACCTTCCCAAGCTTGAAGTTGATTGGTGGAATTGTTCTTGAGATATCGCGTTCACAAGATGTGGGACGAACAGAATCCAATATGGTCGATGGCGGCCATCTTGGATTACGTACTTCAGTGAAAATCAATACCAATGGCCGTCTAACTGATGTGAAGCACCTTCTCAAGTTTGAAGTCGATCGGTCGAATTGTTCTTGAGATATCGCGTTCACAAGATGTGGGACGGACAGAATCCAATATGGTCGATGGCGGCCATCTTGGATTACGTACCTCAGTGAAAATCAATACCAATGGCCGTCTAACTGATATGAAGCACCTTCTCGAGTTTGAAGTCGATCGGTCGAATTGTTCTCAAAATATCGCGTTCACAAGATGTGGGACGGACGGACGGACGGACGGACGGACGGACGGAAGGACGGACGGCTAGCATTTCCAAGTCCTCCCACCACTTCGTGGCAGAGGACAAAAATGTAACTTGACCCACAGGTGGCACTACCTATATAGGTGTATCAGCGTGAAAAACAATCCTAAGTGCGATCTTGAGGAGAGTTATTGAAGTTATTGTCTAGAAACAACCCACAAACGGATGCACAGCTGCACGACGGACAAATGGATGACCCCTTCGAGCAACAGGGGGACAACAAACAAAGGCCTATGTTGCTCTCATATTCTGTACCATTTATGCAACACTTGAGTGGGAATCGGAAAATATAATGCCCATCAAAAACAATGTACCTCTATGGAGACATGTAGTAAGCAAAGTGCTGGACATAATAGAAAAACGAGGAACAACAAGCGTTCTGAGAACCCCAACATCTCGCCTTGCGGGGTCATCCACCGAAGGTGCAGCAGTATTGAAAGCATACATGTAGAGCAAACAATAAGGTCTGGAATGGGTGATGTGGTACAGACAATAATGTCTGGAATAGATTATCTGGTACAGACAATAACATCTGTCCCATGTGGGATTACTGGCAAAAGTTAATCCCATGTAGGATGGATAGGTCAGTGCTGTTGGATTACTGGTACATAGGGCAGCCCAGTGTGAGATTACTGCTGGATAGTTCAGTCCCATGTGAGATGACTGCTGGATAGGCCAGTCCTGTGTAGGATTACTGCTGGGTGGACCAGTCCCATGTTATTACTGATGGATAGTCCCCTGTGGGATTAATGCTGGATAGTCCAGTCCCAAGTGGGATTACTGCTGGATAGGCCAGTCCTGTCTGGGATTACTGCTGGATAGGTGAGTCTCGTATGCGATTAATGCTGGATAGGACAGTCCCGTGTGGGATTACTGCTGCATAGGCAGTCCCGTGTGGGATTACTGCTGCATACGGCAATCCTGTGTGGGATTATGGCTGAGGAGGCCAGTCCCGTGTGGGATTACTGCTGGATAGGCTAAACCTGTGTGGGATTACAGCGGAATAGGTCAGTCCCATGTTAAATTATGGCTGGATAGGTCAGTGCCATGTGAGATTACTGCTGCAAATTGCAATCCAGTGTCATATTACATCTGGATAGGTCAGTCCCATGAGAGATTACTGCTGCATAAGCCAGTCCCGTGTGGAATTACTGCTGGATAGGCCAGTCCCATGTGAGATTACTACAGGATAGTTTAGTCCGGTCTGGGATTACTGTTGGATAGGTCAGTCCTGTGTGGCATTACTGCTGGATAGGCCAGTGCCATTGGGATTACTGCTGGATAGGTCAGTCCTGTGTGAGATTACTGATGAATAGGCCAGTCCCAAATGGGATTACTGCTGGATAGACCAGTTCGGTCTGGGATTACAGCTGGATAGGTCAGTCCCGTATGGCAATACTGCTGGATAGGCCAATGCCATTTGGGATTACTGCTGGATAGGTCAGTCCCGTGTGGGATTACTGCGGGAGAGCTGTGACCTAGGAAAACATGAAACATATCCACCAAGTTTTATAATCATCCCACGAAAGGTTCAACAAACTTTCCATGTACAGATCTACCTGTAAATGTTTGCCCAACAAAAACCTTATCAATGGAAAGATACAAAGTCTAAACTGCAATAATTAGGAAAAAATTCATATTTAATGTCATATTTCTTAAATAGCACATGCACATCTTTGAATCACATTGAACTTGGGTAGCAAGTGTCAAACTCATCCAATGAAAGCTGACAGCTTCAGAAAACTTTCCATGTACAGGTGTACATGTATATACATCAGGGCTCGCTTTAGAGCATGAGAGATGACCTGCAAAAAAAAAACCCTTCCAAAAAATTTGCAGGTCAAATCCAAGATGACCTGCAATTGCAAAATTTGACCTGCATTTTTTTAATAAGATTATGTGGTTCTGCCTTCGAATGTGTGATCACGCAATCTTTTTTGATTGTACGAGTGCCGCTAATCCAAGCTTGTTGAAAATTTCTCACCGTTTGAATTTGCCATTCGTACTTCGAACACAGCGAGCAGTTCATTTCTGTCACAATATCATGTCCGGTTTTTTTTCTCCTTTTTCGTAATGTTGAGCCAGTCGTTAAACCCCCACGATCGTACAGTTGATACTTTTGCCATCACACAATTTATTTCATTATTTGACAGCCCGGCAAATTAATCTGTCAGTTCATTTTGGCCAGTCTCTCAGCAACAAACGAACGGAAATAGGATTCCTAGAACAGCGGCGCACGCATGCATAAGGACAGTAAAGGGAGACAACAGTTCTCTATTTCCAAATAATGCACGAGTAGACTCCCCTGAACATATTTACTTTTGCCATCGATCTGAACTCGACCACGACGATGTATATTGTGTTGAAAAAGATGAAAAGTTTTCTACCTTTTGGACATGCCGTCGACGAAAATGATCTCCAGAATATCCACTGAACAGAAGATAGGCCACTTTTTTTTTATTTCTTGGTTTACGGATTGAAGGCCCTAAAAATTCGGGTCGGTCGGTCGGTCGAAAAAAAAAAAAAAAAATCTCCATAAAAAAAATTAGCACAACAAAATTAGATTTTTAAATGTTGAAGTAAAAATCATGGCCGGTATCTAGTATGCAAGACAGCTGCCTGCTGAATGTCTGATCAGTGATAAAAGCTTGCATTGTTAACCCATAAAACAAGAAAACGAGATGGAAAGTGAATTGTTGAACGGAATCTTTCTCTTATTCTATTTGTGAACGTTACAATGGTGATGCCTGTATCCATGTGATAAAGAAGGGTTGAAAAGTTGGACGCCATTCAATAGATTTTTTTGAACACCTGCCATAGGCACAGACCATCAAGGCAGGTCGACGGACGTAAATGACCATGACAATATCCCTGCATTGAAAAATTGTGACATAACACCAAGAATAGTTTAGTTAAACCCGTCATAGGCTAGGCCAGACCGGACAGGTTAATATTAGAAAGGTGGACAGACGTACTTAACAAAGACAATATCCCTATGTCCGAGGGTTGAGGTTAAAAATCATAAAACTGAACTAGCCTTGTATACATTTGTATATGCAACTTTGAAAATGTCTTGACTAATGAAATTCATATCACATATTACTGGTGATGATTGAACAGGTTTCGAAAAATTCGAGTAGAAAACTTTTAGTCACCGGTTTATCATTGAAATTCAACTGAGGCAAAATATACACTATTCGAATATTTGACCGTTTTGATAACATCCCGCTTTGATAAGTTTTTGATCTATACAAATCTTGACATCGGGAGACGATCGTATCGCTTCTGTGCACTCATAAGAATATCGAAGACATGTGCACAAACAACACATATCGCGTGCCGAACGACTGCAGAATTTTCGCAAGAATGTCATGTGCGCTTCCGTCTCCGAAATTGGCAGCTTGAGACGTCCTGATCTCCGTTACCATCAAACTGTCGCAGTGTTCGGCTACGATATTTCAGATCGTTTTATCTGAATTGGCTCTGACAAACCGATGAAAAGTGTCACTCCCGTTGTCTATCGACAAATGCAGGAAAATTCCATTAGCTCCCGCCATAAGGCACTCTCCAAGCATTGGGTAAATGCCAAGAAAGCTATACATTTGTGCACAGAATGGCGACTACAACACTTTGCGGGGAGTATTTAGGATAGCGCCGCCACGTGATGGAAGAGTTGTCTTCCCTCGCGGAGAGCTGTTCCAGTCCATCACAGAATTTTGCAACAGGGTTTTCCGGATTTTTTTTTCTTCATTGAGTCGGCGGAGAAAAAAAAGGACCATTTGGAAATTATATTTTTTTTCACAAAACCCGTTTTTTTGGGTCGGCGGATCCGTAAACCAAGAGAAAAAAAATATCTGGCCATAATAACAATTTCTGCCACAGAAATTATGACCTGCAATTTTTTTTTTTTTTTTTTTGCAGGCGAATTTTCACATGGCCTGCAACACCTCAAATTTGGCCTGCAAATTGCAATTTGCAGGCCGCCAATTCGAGCCCTGTACATGTACATTATTATTGGCATATTAAGACAAAACTCTCAAAATTTGAACAAAAATTAATATTTCATCTCCTAAATATCACAGGTACATCTTCTAATCATAAGAAACATGTGTACCAAGTTTCATAACCATTCGATGACAGCTGACAACTACAGCAAACTGTGGTGTACAGATGTACATGTGCACTTCAGCTAAACGCAAAACTCAATCATTTGCCATAAGTTGGAGAAAAATTAATATTTCATCTCAAAAATAGCACAAGTAAATCCTCCAATCATAAGAAACATGTGTACCAAGTTTCGTAATCATCCCATGAGAGCTCACAACTGCAGCAAACTTATCATGTACATGTATATGTACAATTTACCTAAACAGAAAACTCATTCATTCGCCATAATTTGGAGAAAAATTAATATTTCTTGTCAAAAATAGCACAGGTACATCCTCTAATCATAAGAAACATGTGTACCAAGTTTCATAATCATCCAATGACAGCTGACAACTGGAGCAAAGTTACCATGTAGATGTATATGTATACATGTAGAGGCCTACATGTACAATTTACCTAAACAGAAAACTCTTCATTTGCCATAATTTTGAGAAAAATTTATATTTCTTCTCAAAAATAGCACAGGTACATCCTCTTATCATAAGAAACATGTATACCAAGTTTCATAATCATCCAATGACAGCTGACAACTGGAGCAAACTTCCCATGTACATGTATATGTACAATTTACCTAAACAGAAAACTCATTCACTTGCCATAATTTGGAGAAAAATTAATATTTCTTGTCAAAAAGAGCACAGGTACATCCTCTAATCATAAGAAACATGTGTACCAAGTTTCATAATCATCCAATGACAGCTGACAACTGGAGCAAACTTACCATGTACATGTATATATGTATACATGTAGAGGCCTACATGTACAATTTACCTAAACAGAAAACTCATTCATTTGTCATAATTTGGAGAAAAATTAATATTTCTTGTCAAAAATAGCACAGGCACATCCTCTAATCATAAGAAACATGTGTACCAAGTTTCATAATCATCCAATGACAGCTGACAACTGCAAGAAACTTTCCAAGTACAGATGTACATGTGCACTTCAGCTAAACGCAGAACTCATTCATAGGGATTTTAACATTAGAGCACCCCAGGGGTAGTACCCCCAGGTGGCATACCCACCCCCCATATTTTTTTATATTTTTTCTAATTTTTCTAGATTTTTTTTTAACTTGCTAAACCAAAAACTCATTCATTTCCAGGCAGGGGACACCGACACCGACACCGACATCCTCTTCCCCCCCTCACAATATCTCCCCTTTACTTCGTAAGGCGAGATAAAAATGGAGAAGAGGTTACATTACATGTATTAAAGGTTTAGCACAGTGGCATGTTATGATTATTAAAAAGAGTAATATTGCTGACCTAGACCAGATAATGCACAGTTTAGTTTCAGCCAAATCTAGGAATGGTTCCTGGACAACTAGATACAACATCCAAATGTCTTCATATGGACCCAGTACCACATTCTATCTAGATAAACACACTCTCATCTGCTGACCACATCTGGCCATCCAGCCATAGAACATATGCCCAAACATTGCCAGAGAAGTTTTTAATGTCAGAGGTGCTCCGAGCCACTTTAGACAATTGCTGGCCTACCACAAGGGACCAAGAACCTTTCTGGAACAGCAAGCCTAAATAGCCATCAGTTTACTCATGAAGGCAGCACTAGCATTGTACTAAAATCTTTACTATCTATCCCAGGCACAAGGCTCCTATAGCAAACCCATCAACCACATAACTACAGTAAATATAAATCATCATCTGTGTCATCCACCCACACGGTGACACCATTCAGAAGTTCAAACACTTTTGATAGATCAGCAGGAAACAAATGAAATCCAGATCTTTCTTCTATCATACTACCACATTGATACCATTGCTCAAAATGGAATTGATTTCTGTTCTCTGAGGGGTACTGAAGAGTTGGAAACTGAAATTGATACCATACATGTTACATGTACCTCCCCCCAACCTGAAACCTTCCCATCCTGCAATCAGATTCTACGGACATTTTATGACGTAAATGGTACATGCCATATTACATGCAGCATAGTCTCAAAATGTACATGGAAGCCATTCTCTAAGGCCATTATACCTTATGTTCATGAAAACCATGTGGTTAACACGCTGATATCATCAAGACATAGACCACTTTATACCAAACCTCAACACTAACAATAATCATATATTATTGCAAGTACATGTACTTGGAGTCAGTGTATTTTCATTGTTGAATAAAACATACAAAATGTGCTGAACATTCAGCTATGTGGCAATGTTCAGAATCTACAGAAATACCGAGTATGCTTTATGAATGTTGTACATGTATGTGAGATGCAACTGTGTTCAGATCTGGAAAAATAATTCATCCCACACCAACTGAGAATCTAGGTGAATGTTGGGTGTGCTGGTCAGTGATTATAAATGTCCATCGTACATCTACAGTATTCAGATTTATGTCCCTCAGTTCTGGTAGGGGTTAAACTCCATCTCTGAGGGAGACAGGAGGTCCAACAAATGGTGTCCAAAATCAATATTTTCACCAGTCTATGTCAGGCTGGCTTCATTGTTTTCCCCAGGCGTCAATATTTCCACCAGTCTATGTCAGGCTGGCTTCATTGTTTTCCCCAGGCGGTCATCGGTGGACAATCTAACCCTCAGTTTACTGTACAAAACCATTCTCCGGATAAACGGTCAGGATGTAGTGGCCTGGTCCAAGAATGCAGCATAAATCAATCATTTATCTCAGTCGATTAAGATTAACGCATGGAACACCAGAGCTTCTATGCCTCAAACACCAGAGAGGAAATTGGTCTTAACCAATCAGACCCAACTACATGTATGGTATTCCTTTTAATTCTATCCTCCTATCATAATTCAATCACCCTCAAATTTGGACACAAAATTCAATCGGCTGTTCTAATGAATTTGATCACCCTTTGAATCATTGGAATAATTTTAAAATAATGGATTATGGAACCTTGTTTTCAACTTCCTGTTCATTTGCGTACACGCCATCCATAAGATGGCTTGTGAATCGTGTGTCTCCATTATCGCTGAGCGATATCCGGCACTTTACCATATTCTGTTCGGCCTTCAACCGGCAGAGAACAGACTCAAGAAATCTGATAAATTACAGGTGTTCATACCACTTCGGAAACAGTTATTGTCTGGGCTTATAGGTATGAATAACTTTCGTACCATCCAAGAGGTGTGGTAGATCTGTACTTTTGAACAAATAGGACATCACATGACCCGAAAATGGCGGGATACGTTGGGGTTACATCGGTAGGCTTTAGCTGATTGGCTGACGAAGTCACGTGGTATTGATTTCTGGAAATGCCCTCTTGCAGTTGCCGAAAGTAGGCTGAAAATGGATATACGAGATCCCAGGGTCAGTCTTACCGTGTAAAGATGACCCAGATGGTTACAGGTTGCTTCCTGTTCTAATAAACTTGATCTCCCATGATTTTATACTAGAAATTTTCTCTTCCTGTGATTGAATTATTAGAGGGATTACTGTAGACAATCATGGTCCAAGATGTACTTGATACTGTATGGCTGATTTATACGTATGACTGTTCAAAACGACCATTTTTACGTGAAACCGGTCACATGAAAGATCATATGATCTCGAAGGAGGTCTTCCGCAGGAACTGAAATCAATTGGGTGAACCTTTTGCTCACCGTGTGCGCTGGAACCACATGAGAGATAACCCCTGAGCTACACTGTAACAGGCAATTGAGGTCATTTGCTCAGGGAATACATGTAGCTCTTGTGGGCACCAGGCTTAATAATCTAGAAATCCATGCATGCCTATGTTCATTCCAAATTTGATCAAATACTCGAGCTCAGTGAGTTCGAGATAACCGCCTTATGTAATGGGTAGGAAAACATATATGGTACCCAGAGTGATAAGTTATTGCAGGAAATACGTTTAAAGTGTAGAAAAGTTATTGAGGTGAAATTGAGTAGTGCACAGATTTTCTAGTCGCATGCATTAATTACCTGTTATTATAAATGGAAGGGATTGTTCAGAGTGTCAGTCTTGGTATTAAAGGTAACAGTAATACTGGACAGTTTCTCATAGGACTAAACATAAATAAGATCATACAGAACAATCAAATTTGTGAATAATGGCATCAGCAGGAGCCGTGGGGTATTTTCCTCAACAAATATGGCTGGGGAATGGTATGGCACCAATGCGGTCAATGTACTTGGAAGTGAACAACTGCTATGATGTAAGCCTACATACATGTACATGTAGTTCATATTGACCTGGATGTACACGTGTAGTAGATATTTATAGCAGTAAGTACCTGTGAAAGGGCAGGATACCTACAAAACAAACAAGTTCACGTTGACCTGAATACCACAGATTATTATATTGCCAATTGACTTTCAAAATCATGCCATCATGACCTGTAAAATCCCAATCGGAATCCGGTCCCAATTACAACAACAGTAATGACATCTTTCCTTTGACCTTACCCTTATTCTAATTTCTATCAACATGTAGTTTTACATTTCCCAACATATATCTGCTTGGAGTTTTTTCTGTCTGTTTTGAATCAAACATGCAGGAAGTCAGGGGTACATGTATCGTAAGTTATAATAATAAAATTAAACAGTTTTTGGGTGTGGGTATAGAAAAGTGGTGAATGAGGTGAATGCTTGTTATAAATACCCAGATCCAATAAGAAAGTCCTTTTTTCTCATAAGAAATCTAACCCTCCTGGGAATAAAGGATTTTTTAGCTGCTCAAGTTTTATATTATACATGCAATCCTCCATCTATACATATATTAACATATTGATCTTCTGAAGTGAGGATATGCATACGACTATCATGTGAATGTATGCGTGAGAATCGATATATAGAGGTGCCGCCCTACATTGGACCTCCATGTAACATTATCCATACTTTTAATTTGACCCTAAAAAAGTCCAGATTTCAACTGGTTTCTGGTTCTCTGACAGCCCCATTCAATACATGTACATTTGTACATGTATGTTTGAATTGGGTCTGATTCTACATGTATGTAATCCTTCCAAAGATATTGTAAGGTATTATTGATGAAGGACAGATACCCCTCGGGGCACTTCGGGTGAAGGGTAAATAGCACAATATATTTTAATGACCATGAACATGTTTTGGAGCTACAATTTAAAGTGAAATTTCCAAAGTTCAGGTCTTGTTTTCACCTACAGATCACATGTACATGTACATCTATCTCCAGTGTTCATGGAATAAATTGTGACTGATCCCAGTGTAACATGTGGTATGATAACTTATGTACATGTAAACATCAATTCTGGGTCATGTCCAGTTATCCTATGTTCATGTACCCATTGTGTTGCGAATTCATGTATATGTAGAGGTTACATGTCCAATGTTGTAACAGCTGTTAGGCCATGTTACAGTATAGACATGTCTTCCAGTTGCAAGAAAAGCTGGAATATGTACTGCTGGCTATCAATCCTGTTCCACAAGTTTTTCTCGACAATTTTGTCATGACAAGGAAAAAATGATCGTGTAGTAAGGAAAAAATGCAGACTTTTCCTCAGCAATTCCCATAAATTGTTCAAAAGCTGGTCTTGATAGCTTTTTTTTGGCAAGTGAACAAGGAAACTTCGCTGTATAGATAGCAAAGTGGCCATTTCAGTATTACGTACGCCCTCCCATACGCAAAATTTAACCTAGCGTACATAGGAAAAAATCCTAATTTTTAGACCCCCCCTCCCACCTTGCTGTGTACGTAATACTTGAATGCCCCCAAACAAACAGAACTGTCACTTGTTCAATGCATGTGCCTCTCCAATGGGCAAATTCGTCATGTAAGACACATACAATAGGTGACTACATGTGGGGAACCATTCAACCAAGGAGTGAAAAGGGCCAAGTATATTGCACGCAAAGTGTTGCCGATTGAAGTTGTCTTACATGACGGGTCTGCCCTCCAATGCCGTTCACCAAAATCAAGACAAAGGCAGCTAAATGTGGACAGACCAAGCAGTATCAGCACGTTTAGACGGTCTGCAGTAGCGGGAGAGCTTGTGGAATACCCTTGTAGTTTCTCGATTAACTCGACAGATAGACTTCCGTCGTTCATGGAACTGCTGGCCCCACGATGAGGAATACTTGTTGCTTATATACATGTACAAGGACACCTCAGTTATCCAGACTTAGCAAGGAGAAATTGTCAAGAATAACTTGCCAGTGTGGAATGGGCTTCATGTGCTAGTAGTAGGTTCTTACAGTTCTCCTATAGATGCTTAATCAATACCGTATATATAGAGAAGTACAAAATTTGCTTAACCCAGATGACGATAGATTTTCCGGATTAGGGTTAGAGAATTATCGCCACAAAAAACACAACATATTTTGATGACCCCAGGGCTGCATGGGTACCCTTGTCTTGGTAAAAAATTCTTTAAAAATCATTTGGCTGTTCTAATAAACTTAACTCACATGTATACATTAATGAATAATTTCCCTTCATGGTCAGCCCAATTTTGATGAGATCAGTTTCAAAGCCTGTTATTGGCAATTTTATTTCATTTTTCAAAACGAATTACCCATTCTTCAGTTATGAATAATTGCAATGAATGCACAAATCTGCCTTATGTGATGCAACGCACATACACGTATGTGCTCTTGCGCTGTTTGCATCATAAGCTGATCTTGATAAGGTCAGTGTAATTTACATCTGTGCCATTCAAAACAGTAAAAGGGGTCAGTTGTGGTTTCATTTGCAAACAGATACATGTATTAAATCACTAGTATCAATTTTTTTTTTTATTTTTAAATATTTTAGATAAAGTATCCAGGACGAACACCTCTGTCATCTCGATCTGCATCAGGATAAAAAGTTAGTTTCAGTCTCTCATATTTTCAATCAGTGCCCAGGTTTCTGGCTTGTTTGACAGGAGCGAGTACTTGTATTTCACATATAGGAATCACAGATGATTTTTTTAGTAATGGAATAAATAGTCATGAGTATAATTAGCATTAGATATGGAGAACACGGTGGTAATTAGCACAGAAAGACAATTGACAACACGATACACAGGTCATGAACTCCAAACTGAACATGTACATGTATGAAATAGGGTAAGTTACATGTGTTAGAATTGAGGCCTTGAGGTCAGTAAAATTCATCCACACTATGAACTTGTATGTTCATTTCCTCCAGCTGAAATGATCCACAGACCCTGTACATACATGTATATGCATCAATAAACAATGGAATGTACATCACTCAGGCTTCATTGACAGCTCATAATAACAATACTCCAGATTTCCAAATATCTGTAGGCCACTTATACCAAGTCCCTTGATACATGTAACATAACATAGTCCAATATTTAGCAGATGTGAGATACATTGTAGTACTGCACAGGCATGATAAAATGTACAGGGTCCAAGCAGTCAAACAACTGAATCTTGATTTTAGTCTTGGACAAAATCAGTTAAATTATCACATGTACCAGGGATTCATAGAAGTCCAAATTTTACGAACCGAAATCCGGAAAATTGAGTTTTTTTACAATCAAATGGTCATTCCCCCCCCCCCCCCAAAGTTGAGTATTTATTTTTTTTACAAACCAGGGTATGTTATCTTCTTTGAACCTTGTCTACTGTTACCAATTCATGTATTTTTAACCTTTTGTGTAATTAAAATCATTTTGTGTTGTTGATTGCATTTACTCATTTCTATCATTATGTTGTCAGAAAGAAACGATGAAAAACAAAATCATACTGGTTTATAAAATAGTCACACGATGATTGTATTGTATTCCACAAATAATAGGAGTCTTGATGATGATATTGTTTTGATAGAATATTGTTAACAAAAAAACGAAACACTTCAAAAACGCTTGCAAGCGACCGTCTATGTCGCGGCAGGAAGAGTTCACTCCCTTGTCATGTGCTCAAAACGCACGCTGTACGGTCGTGTCAACTTTCGTTTGATCAAACCAAAGTGAAAATGATACAGTATTACTATTTTCTCAAGACAGACCACACAGAATACACAAAGAAATACGATTGGCATTCTACGAAAACAATGTGTGTTTATTCAGTATCGTTTGTATCTCCCTGCGTTGAAACTTGGAAGGAAGGAACGAAAACGAAACCAAACAAAAATGGCGACTCGTCGATTGTTCATTGAAATTACGGTTAGTAAGTATTCGGAATTCTTTCACGGAAATATACGTCGATGTAACTAAAATTACCTCAGATAAACCAGTCTCGAATGAATATATCCCGTTAACAGACTAAGTCGCCCGAGGTAAATTCAGAGCAGTTGACGGAGTTTACATTTGACGTTGTTGTTGCTGCCGACAGATTCATATGTGCTTCCGCGACCATGAGATGATTTCCCGAAAACCGGGTATTGAAATTTCGAATTTACGAAGCTTGAAAATTCAGTTTCCAACACACAAATTGAGTATAAATATTTTTTTGAAAACTATTGATTTTTTACTAATAAAAATTGAGTTTTGAACTGAAAAATTAAGTTTTAAAACTCAATCTACGAACCAAAATTCGTTACGTAGAATGTAACTCAATTGTGTTATTTCTACATGTATGACAAGATTAGTTTGTTACGAATTTGAAATAATCTGGTATCAGATGAAAAGTGCATCACAGATGTACATCATTGATAGGGAAAATCAATCGTGCATAAATCATGAACACGATGGTTGAATGATGGGTAACTTCATGTACGGTACAAGTAAACCAGCATTGAGTTGAATACTTCATTTAACACAGTGATCTTCTATCCTGGTATACACCTTGATTTATCAAGATCAATGATCTGTTCTAACTAGGAAGCACAATTCCCCAGACACCCAATCATAATATGGACCGACCCTGAGGAAACAGAGAAAATATCAAAAATTCATACAATGAGCAGCAGAAGAAAAGAAGAAAATGTATGTAAATTTATGCTTGAAGTGAAGATTTACAAGCATTATTTGGACAATCCAGTCCTTGATACATGTATTAAGAGACACAAGTCACATATAGCAATATATCTGCCATAAAACAAAGTAGTTTGGCTGCCATTTACCACAGCAATTGCTTAATGCCATGAAGAATTTCAAGGGCTGTGATTCCCCTCCATGAATAAAAGGGATCATGTATATGTATCACATCATGTTTCTGCAGTCCCCATCCCCACTTCAGGCTCCATACCCGTGTGTAAATGGTCTCTAATATGGTCTCTATCAATTCTGATTGGTCAGTCGCGACGCGCCTCTGGCCAGAGAAGTCACGCACTGATCAGCTGTCGCGACTGACCAATCAGAATTGAGAACGAAGCCCGCCATAATCTAACTGTTCCTAGATGGATGGACAGTTACGAAAGTAGCTGCAAGAAATTTTTACTAAAGAACTGCAATAGATGAGTTTCTAACTTGTGTTGTCCCCCCTGAACACTAAATGATCCATGCAGTAATTTCCTGAGATTTCACGATAACAAAGATTTGAATCATGGGAAATTCAAGATGGCTGCCTGGTGGCCATATTGGATTTTCGAATCGGACCAGAAAAGGCATCTTGCACAACTACATGTAGACCCCAAGGGGAACCTGTGTATCAAATTTCAGAAAGATCAATGCAGTAGTTCCTGAGAAATCGCAATAACAAAGTTTCATGGGAAAATCCAAGATGGCCGCCTGGTGACCATATTGGACTTTTGAATCAAATCACAAAAGGTATCTTGCACAACTAGACCCCAGGGGAACCTGTGTACCAAATTTGAGAAAGATCCATGCAGTGGTTCCTGAGAAATTGTGATAAATTTCCATGGGGAAATCCATGGTGGCCACCTAGTGGCCATATTGGATTGTCGAATCGGACCGAAAAAGGTATCTTGCACAAATAGACCCCAAGGGGAACCTGTGTACCAAATTTGAGAAAGATCCATGCAGTAGTTCTTGAGAAATCACGATAACAACTAGACCCCAAAGGGAACCTGTGTACCAAATTTGATAAAGATCCATGCAGTAGTTCCTGAGAAATCGCAATAACAATGTTTCATCGGGAAATCCAAGATGGCCGCCTGGTGGCCATATTGGATTTTTGAATCAGACCACAAAAGGTATCTTGCACAAATAGACCCCAAGGGGAACCTGTGTACCAAATTTGAGAAAGATCCATGCAGTAGTTCCTGAGAAATCGCGATAACAAAGTTTCATGGAGAAATCATGATATTCAAATTGGACTAAAGTACACATGTTGTACAACTAGACCCAAATGGGAACCAGTGTACCAAATTTGAGAAAGATCCATGAAGCAGTTACCGAAAAATAATGACAAGATTTCACTGGCAAATTCAAGATGGCCGCCATGGCAGCCATATTTAAAATCATATCGACACCGCATGAACAAATTCTGGTGTACTCATTGGGGGGAACATGCATGCCAAGTTTCAGCTTAATCGGCCAAGCGGTTTCAGAGAAGAAGATGTTTACGCACGACGGACGACGCACGACGGACAATCAGGCCATGACATTAGCCCATCAGGCCTTCGGCCCACATGAGCTAAAAATTGCACAAATTTACTAATTTGACGACAGGAATATATACAGTGATACTTGTAGAATATGCTGGTGTATTTTGTTTGGCGGTAAACCATTTATTTCTCAATTCCCCCAAAGTCCGTTTCACACCTTGATGTGGATTTATATAAAGCATGGGGTTGTATATAGAGACCCCATATTTTGACACTTCACCCTAATACCACCGCCCACACACCCCAAAACTCTTGTTTTGCGGGCCTGTGCTTTGTACACATGCATTATTGGCATAGTCCGGATGTGCTAGCGCAATGGGCCATACATAGCCCATGCATTATCATGTCACCACATCAAATGCAACCTGGAAACTGGGTATTATATCTCACCCAAAAGTGATAATGTAAAATGTGTGAGAAGAAATTAGGATGGAGAAATTAGAATTTTAGTGTAGCACTGCACGGTTCAGATTAAAGTCAACATGGGCAACTGAAATCTCAAGACAGGCTGGTCAAGCTTCAATAAGATAAATACAAGTTAATAATCATGGTGTTTTGGTGTAGTCCTGAATGAAGACCATTCAGCAATGAAAGAGACAAGACATAGAAAAGCCATGAATATTTCAGTCCTGGAGACTGCCCTATTTCTTCTAATTATTCAGACAGCAAAACTTAACTTCAGGCTACTGTACTGTGGAGAGAAATTCTGGATACCTTTAACATTGTACAAATTTCACTAGCTATATTTTCAGTTCTTTGAATAAATAACCTATCCATGCCACAGAATTTAGTCTCAATTGACATAAATATGGATTTTTCCTGCTTCTAAGTCTAAATATGCTGTTCAAAAAATTAGAAGAAATAGGGTAAACAATTCAAGGGTCAATATATGTACATCTAACCTGTTGTATTCCCAAGATAATTTTTTGTCAACCCATGCAACATGTGTGATGTACATGAAAGTAAAACGGATATCCGCTGTTCGTATCAGCACTTCTGTGAACACTGCATGAACGGAATATCTGGGTCATTTCACTCACTCCTTTTCAGATGCACATTTCAGCAAAATATTAGGCCGACAGACACCTTGTGATTCTATCATATAAGCCATGAAAATCCGACCAGATTGTGAGGAATCAGGTGTGCAGCAAACTTTTTACCCATTCAGTCGAACATATCAAACTGAGTTTGATTTCTCCCAACTGCATGAGCACTGAATTGCTTGCGATATTTTTTCTTCGACCAATAAACACTCAAGCTTGCTGAAGACATGTTACATGTAGCTGATCATCATATGATAACAAAGTGGCAACTCAAATAATACTGACACATGACCAGTTTTATTGGATTTTCTTGATTGTTATGACGTCATCACAAAGGTGTGCGGCAAACATTTTCTGCCAAAGAAGTCAGGAGAATTGTCTGATCAATTTGCTTCTGATGGAATGAGCTAGGTGTGTGCCAGTCCTAATATCTTGTGTGGGGTGCTTGAATGGGCCATTTGTGTTCTGACTGAAGAAAGTTCCCAGCATGCTCTTTTGCTGTGGAAATGGAATATGGATATTCACTATGTACAATGTGCATGTATTCCTGTTCATAAGGAGAAAGCTGATGGATATTATACAATTACAGTCTTTTGATGAGGTCAATATGTGGTTTTGTGGACCTGAGAAAACAATATTCACCGAGGCCGAAGGCCGAGGTGAATATTGTTTTCTCAGGTCCACAAAACCACATATTGACCGATATCAAAAGACTATAATTGTTTTATTATATGACACTGACGTCTCCTTCTCGTTAAATTGGTGAAAGCAGTTAGAATATAGCATATAATAAGGTATTTCCTTTGCTCCCGACGATCTCGTACTTGCTGTCAGCCAAATTGTACACCGACGGCCAATCCAACGACTATTTTCATTGGCTGAGCAGACGCATACGTCACACCGAGTCAATATCACATTTATGGACCCGCTTCGGAGGCAATATGGAAAATTAGCAACAGCCACGTGACGGCGAATGGTCCAATGGAGAAAGAGTACCACGCACAGTCATATAATAATCATATTTACATGTAGAAGTTTGATGTCTGAGCAACTAAATCATGATAGGAACACAGATATTCTGACAGTTACACTATACATGTACATGTAGAATACTTATTTCCCCATACTTGTTGACCTGTGTGGAAAAGGAGGTCTAAGTTTAGCAGCTGTTAATGGACATTGCAGATATGGAGGAACTTGACATGATAGTATCTAGAGAAGTCAATATGTCTGTCTGTCAATAGTCCAATGTTAACCAGTGTGAATGTCAGATCTCATTAGACCCAGTGTCAATGACAAGTGTCAGGAACTGCTGAGGTAGTACAACTGAAACTAGCCGCTACCTTCTGTATACCAGCCCCAACAGATTTTACTTCAGTTCAACTTCAAACTAGTAATAGTGCATAAAATACTACAGCAAGTACATATCTATTGAATCAAACCGGCCTCTTCTGCTAAACAGGGGTTTGATTATACATGTACATGAATTAATCTAGACCATAATCTGCCTCGGGCTTGATGACAGTTCAGTCTCATGTTGATGCATCATAGATGCTTTTACAAGTGTATCCATCTAGATACCTGTGAACTTTGTTTAGGTATCCAAGTTTGCAAATGCATGGAATTCTAAAAAATGAATAATTTATGCATAATATTTAATTGATATCCACATGGTTAGTGTGTTATCTTGTCCTCTGGTAGTACAGGTTGCATCATTAATGCAATTGTTTTCCTCGTTTTTGTTATTTTTCTAAACGGACACTGATCATATGATTACAGGTATCTTTAATGTATTGGATACAAAACTAGAGTACAAATTGTCAAGACCAGCACACACCCAGGGGTTCATAGACGTCAATATATTGAGTTTTTTTCTCACTGAATTGAGTTTTTGTCCAATCAATATTCAGTTTTTCTAGAATTTTACCCCCTTGATGTGTAATATTCTGATACTTTAACATTAGCATTTTGATGGAATTGAGTTTTTCATAAGTTTACCGTGATTCTTGGCTTCTGTATTGAGTTTTTGAGTGAATTTTACAGCCTATTAACGGCTGTAAAATGTGACTTCTATGAACCCCTGACACCCATCAAAAACAAATACTCACATCATCATCTGCAGAAAGTGTCAATCTGGATGAAAGATGTGTTATATCAGGGAAATACCATCTAGTGGTTACTCTATGAAAAATTTGTGTGTTGTTTGTCATTATTCGTCAAGATCTCATAATAAGGAAATAATGACAATTTGAAAATCTCAATTTCACATGGATTGGTGTTTTGAGTCACGGATGTTTACAATCTTTCTACGAGATCATCTTTCGATATTTCCAGCTGCCAGACAAAATCAGAGTCTTCGGCAGGAGCAATTTCTTTAACTTTCTGGAGAAGAACGATTACCATGAACCATGTCTAGGCAGAATACCTTATTTGAATACTGTTTTGCAACTTTGCTATTTTGTTTATTATATTGGTCCACATGCTCATGTGTGTAATTACAAGGGGTGCATTATTTTAAAGTTTTTTCTCTCAGGTAGCCACCTGATTGGCCAACATATTTAGTTGGAAATTTGAAATTCGCACAGGATTTCTGTAGCACTGATATGAGATATTCCATAATAGTATATCTAAGTTTACTGAGATTGCAGAAAGTGTTTGCCACAAACCTTCATAACGATGAATGTCATTGTAAGAATATAGAAAATCTGAATAAAATGGGTCATATGACAATATCTGTGGTGCTGCCACTTCAATTATGATAATCAGCTTACATGTGATTGATTTCTTGAAATCTGGGATTGTTAAATCTGGGATTGTTAAATCGCTCTGGCAGGACATAACTGAAATTGTGTGTGCTGGTTTTACAGAAATGAATTTCAGAGTACCAGTTTATGTATTTTAATACTTCATGTAGAAGGCTGCATATTGGCTAACTTTTAGTCCAGAGACACCAAATCTCCATGCACCTCAAGCTGTAGTGACAGACAGGTCTGATTTCATTATCAGGAGAATTATGTCATGGTGTCCACCAAAAGCCTCCTGGACATACATATGATAGGGATAAATATAATTAGCTGTACACTGTTAGTGTTAGTTGAGGACCACACAAAGGCAAGTCTGGCCAGTGAATATCCAGTATCACACAGACATGACACAACCAATTATTTTTAATGGCCAACAAGGGGATATCCTTCATGACTTTAATCTCTGAACCAGCAATATTGATGATTCCAAACTGGTACATGTACCATGGTACTGGTATATTTCTCTGCAAATTCTGACAATGACAGACAATCTTTGAGATATATTTTCTACTGGTACACAAGCAGTTTGTGCACATGCACATCTACCTACTATAATCCGTGGCGTGTCCGACTCCTCCTACTTCGACTCCTCCTACTCCACTTTACTCACTGCACAGCGGGTCGCATAGATGTGGAGCGGGATAGGGTGGGGCGAGAGACCTGGGGTTTTCACTACCTGAGATTCCATGGGCCAGGCTTGCACCCTACAGTAGAATGGGTCGACTGCGCATGCGCGATGAGTAGTGCGCGATGAGTAGTATAGAAAGGGCATGCGATTTACTCACTGCACAGCGGGTTGCATAGGTGTGGCGCGGGATAGGGTGGGGCGAGAGACCTGGGGTTTTCACTACCTGAGATTCCATGGGCCAGGCTTGCACCCTACAGTAGAATAGGTCGACTGCGCATGCGCGATGAGTAGTGCGCGATGAGTAGTATAGAAAGGGCATGCGATCTCCCTAGTATATATAAACAGTTAAACTTAGCTGTTTCTGAAGCACAATAGTAAGTTTATGAACAGTGCTATAAAGTGGGATATTCAGGCCTCAATTTAAGGTGGTAACCTGTTTTCAGGTTGCCTGAAGATTGCCATATGAAAAATAGTGCGGGTAACCTATTTTCAGGTCCCCATAATTTTGACTAATAATATGACATTAGGTTAATAATTATGCAATAGGTTCCCACAGGTTGCCAGTGTAGAATTCATGGTAACCTGTTGAGGTTACCATCAGCACTCCTTGAATTGAGGCATGATATTATTAGTTATTCAGGTTTTCCCTCACTGTATGGAAAGTTACGACCCTCCCTGGAACTCATACACCCTGATGCGTCAGCCTAAGGGTGTATGAGTTTCAGGGAGGGTCGTAACTTTACATACACCCGGGGGAAAACCTGAATAACAAATTTATTACCCCTCAAGCCTTTTTATCTTATATTAAAACTACTGAAAAAGGTCTATCATTTACAGTCAACAGTAAAACGGACAAATCCAACGGGCCATTTCGGTTACGAAACTGTCCACATTTTGCTACTGCATGCACTGTGAGAAAGGTGTGTCACAACACAATCCATTTCAATCTGCTTTCGTTCGGAAACAACTTATTTTTGGAACAAATGACACCTTTTGGTGAGTTATATGTCGGACACTTCAGTGAAAATGATGCACTATGACGTTATTCCATCAAATTTTGACGAGTGGGCGAAAGTTATTCCATACATATTGAGATATGGTTAGCTGAACTTTCGAAGCGAGAGCGACAGTACCAATCGCAGGTGAGCTGGTGAGTTGTTTTTTTATATATCGTGAGTAGCAAGACATCACTCGGGGTGTATGGGTTTATACGACCCGACCGTTTAACCAATCACAATCCAGATATTGAATACAAATTTGCTTGTGGGGTAATAAATGCTCACATGTCATTGTGATTTCTGTTCTTTATTTTGTTTGGAATAAATCACTGCATATAAATGAGAAAAAGGAGCTGTTTCATGATTATAATGTAGAGTTTCCAGTAGGTCAAAGTAGGAGTAATTGCCCATGCCCACAAGCAAAGCGTTTGCCAGAGGCCTGTCCTCCTGTCCATTGGACAGGCAATTTAAAATTTGGACAGGCAAAAATTGAAAAATTTAACATGGAAGGGAAGTGGCCTGTCCAAATCTAACAAAATGTGATATCTGAACAGGCAAATTTGATATCATGTCTGGAACCCTGCCAATAAGATGCATTCTCGTGAGCCAGTGTATGAGTCGATACATTCGGATTGATACACTAGCATGGATTAGTCACCCATAGCAGTCCTGGATACAAATAGCTCGAAAAGTTTTCACTGAACCGAACCAATCAGTAAGTGCGCTCAGTCAGCTCATTATGCCAATCAGCTGTGAGATTTGAGTTTTACTGGTTTGACTTTCATGGCTGGCCAGACTACCTTTGATGTCAGACTGAAATCGACATCAGGTGTCAAAGTGAAAACCGTAGGCTTCAGATACCGATGTGCTAATTCAAAACAACCACAGGGGATACGACGGATTACCTGGACTTGTGAAGATGACAAGATTTTTCCATTGTCAATGTTGGGGAGAGTAACCCTGCTAATAGATTTGTTGCACCATCATATTCATAAAATTGTGACAACAGTCTCGTGACATTACCATTGTTGGTGATGTCACCCTATTGAATCAATGGCTGGCGACACCTGGTTCATTGTAGCTACATGTATGGACAAATACACAAAAAAGTGACTGCCGAAATGTCGTGGGCCCCAATCTCGTACCCTCCATTTTCTGCTGACATGTCGTGATAACCAAATATTCATACCTTTGGCAACAGCATATTAATTTTGATATGACACAATGTTGATGTACAATATACAGTTGAGAAAGTTTTGATTTTGAGTGTCGCACACCAGGTTCCTGCATACACGGCAGTGCATTATACTTGATGGCTGTAATAAAGAAGGACAGCAGTTCCCTTGACACGATAATGAACTTGATGCAGGTATTTAATTATACAGTTGCAGCTGTTTGTTCCTTATTTAAGAAATTGGCTTTACAAATTCATAGACACTTTTGAGAGCTTTGCCTTCAAATCTGTTCAAAGTAACACCTGAAGCGGCAGAAATGCAGGCGTGCAGAAAGACGGGAACTGTCAAGGGACTGAACCCTACAACAGGGATATTGTCAGAGCTTTTCTTTGCTCCCAAATCAAATAAGAATGACATGTATTATTTACGTTGCAAGCTTTTGTTCTCAGATCCATCAAATATAGACCACAGCAGTTGCCTCAGGCCACTCTCCAACACTGACAATAAATGACAAACAAGACAAATTGGAAAGAACAAAGACAAGTCTGGCGTTTAAATCCATCGCATTATTTTTGGCTCATTTTTAGGTCTTCTTTTCTAAACTTCTAACTGAAGAGCAAACACATGGCTTAACTAGAAGAAGAAAATTCAATCCTGCACAGTAGCTTTAGAGGATCATGATCCTGAATGTGAAGCACCATGTACATACATATATGGACATGCATGTGATTGAGTGAATATGATGCTAATAATGTCGCTGTCAATAATTTTTCAGTCAAACATCATAGGCAGACAGTCACATTATCCTGACACCGGATGAAGTAGTCCTTGATCTATCCTCTTAAAGAAGAGCACCAAGCGAGGAAGCAATACATTCCATTATTTTAAGTATTAGAGATATAGAGCCAAACTATTCGGGTGGCCAAAATATTCGGGTGGCCAAAATATGCAGGTGGCCAAATTATTTGGGTGGCCAAAATGATCCTTGGTCAAGCCCACAGTTTCACTCCTGAGTTATTAATTTATAACTCTTTTCCAATCCAGGTGATGCACAGGTCCAATGCAGGTACATGTACAGGTCCAATGCAGGTACATGTACAGGTACGACACAGATAAAATTACAAATAGCTGGATGTGCAATATTTCTGATCAACTAATTTTTTGTACTATAATTCATATCATGTGTACCATACATCCATCATCTGTAGACATGTAAACATATACAACTTATAACTGTGCAGCTAAGGATCATCCCAGTCTACTGTTCTAGAAGAACTGATGTGCATTGTGTATACATTTACATGTTTATCAACTGATTAAACTGATTAAGGAAGTGATACTGCCCTATGGACTAGACACACACCATGAGTTCTGCCCTGATCACACTTGATTCCTTGTTTTAGCATCAACTTCCTGTAGGTTATTTCACTTACAGCATGTGTTTTTTCACATTTTTTGTTCTTCGATTTCTATTTTTCCAATTTGTTTCATGAATCTTAATATCCCAAAGTTTTTTCTAACTTTGGAAAGGGTAGAATGCATTGAGTGCAATATAATTTTGCTGGCGATGGAATTTGCATGATTAATGAAAACACTATTCATGCGTAGGGACATCCCATCAAGAGTGGTTTATAATTTCACGGGCCAAACGTTCTCGGCCATATTCGAGTGAGTGAGTGAGTGAGTGAGTGAATAGAATTTAAAGTCGCTTTCAACAATATTTCAGCTATATCACGACGAACCAACTAAGCACCACCCAGCCCCAGCCATGTTCGAACCACTTCAGGTCAAAAATGAGTGTGAAATAATGAAAATAGAGAAGCCGCCCATATCAGTTTTTCAAAATGGCCCGATGGGAAACCAGTGTCATTAGCCTGATAATCTAAATAAGATGATAATAAACATCCATAGTAAACATGTACATGTAGGCCTACACACAGAAAACACTCCACAATACAAATGTCAGGAATGGCCACATAATCCACACAAATCTCCTATCTTTTCTAAAGCTCAGATTAATGCTCTTTAATATTCAGACTGTGTATTTATCCATGTGTGAAGACAATTACATACATGCACATGTGCCATACTTATTACTAGAGCATTGTTGTACAGCAAAAAGACTGAATTAATTATCGTTAATATTCATGAATAAATTGTGAAAAATACGTAGGACTTGTAATACACATTTGTAATATATGACAGCAACAACAGCTACTCAGAAGTTTTATTTCAACAGAAATTGTACATGTACAAATGTGAAAGTAATTAGAGATGAATATTTTCAGTACTATTAAATGTACCCACATGTACATGTATGTGTGTTGGGATCAACACTAAGAGTGAGTTTAAAGGTTTAAAGGTGAAATGCAAAGGTTTTTAAATTCTCCGTTTTACATTTAATATAGGTTCAATAATGATAGAAATACCAGTATATCTACTTCACTTGGATTAATTGTCATCTGGACTTCTAGAATCTTTCTAAAAGTTGGTACTCCTAGCACAGCTGAATTCAGTTTTGCAAAACATCATCGCTTATCTTCCTTGATTGTGACGTCACGTCAGACCAGCAGCCCGGAGACTGAACATTACAGGTATTGACGTCGGGGTCTGATGTGACGTCACAAATCAGCGTCAAACAGGAGCAGATAAGCGATGCGGATTTCATTTCTAAAATCGGCCGGGCTTGAGTTACCAACTTTGAAGCACTTTTCAAAAGCTACCAGGAGACAAAATACTTCAAATAAAACCAAACAAAGTAGATAGGCTGATATTTCCATCATTAACTAGCCCATGAAGAATATAAAAAGGAAAATACGAAAACCTTTGCATTTCACCTTTAACATCGCGTTCAACAATATTTCAGCTATATCACGACGAACCAACCAAGTTGTGTTCCTGCTACTTCAAAGAAGAAATTTTTGAAGCAGCATGGAACCATCCACCCTATAAAACACTGAGGACAGCGCACAAGACACAGACAGGACACTTACATTGGTGCAATAAAGACAAGTGATATTACAGTGCTAGACACCACATTATCAAGTTCCTGTTGCTTCTCAGCAAAATGCATTGAAGCAACAGGAACCTGAACCCACCCAACCACCCGCCACTAAGAGTGATTGAGTGAATAGGATTTAATGTTGCTTTCAAAATTATTTCAGTCATATTGCGACGAACCAACTGAGCCCCATCCAGCCAAGTTGCGTTCCTGCTGCTAAGAACTTTCTCACACATGTACAGTACTTGTTGATATATTATGCATGTATATAGTTCATTGAATAACTGTATTTGGCATGAAGCCAACTGTTGATAAGCATTATGTCACATGTTCTCCCTATTTGAATTCATGAGCCAATGAAATTATCATTGTCTCCAGGATCCAATCAGATGCAAGCATCTCTGGCACACCTTGATATATGCAGATTGCACCTGAGCCGGCAATGTACATGTACATGTACATGTATCTGTCAGAAGTTTCTATGTATGTTAATAGTAAGACGTGTTCAAATAATGTTGTACTACATCATTTGATTTGATTTGGTTTTTATTCACCATGTATAATTTCCAACATGAGCAAACAAATATTTCCATTATAACTGGCGGGAATAAAGCCACCAAATGTGCTGGGATAAATTCTCCAATCATTCAATCAGCCTATTAAAATTTAATCACTATCCATTTTGTGGACTACAAATTCAATCAGTCATCATAAATTTGATTACTCTGCTTTTATGATGAGAAATTTCCCATGCTGTAAATTGTATTGTTAGAGAGTAGTAGAATGGTAGATGTATGTATTAGAGTTGACAGGCTGGACCGCCTGGTCTGTGACAGTAGGTCTACCATGTGTAACAGCCTCAAATGAACACTGAACAATGCTGTCTATCTGACACACAGACCAATGGTCACAGGTGGGTGACTCCACACACAGGTCAGCAAGTACAAAATTGGACCCCCCCCCATCTCCCCAACAACCTTCAACAATCATCCCAAACACATGTACCACAAACTGTATGATTCACTCAACATTAGTCATTCCACCAAGTACATGTATAATGTTCAGCTACATGTTGGTTTCATCCTCAGCATCAACAAACGTGTATCGATCAAAATTGAAATTAGAGCTAGTATATTCACATGGAGAATGAATCATTTCATTGCATCATAGTGTAACTTTTAAGCCTCATTCAAAGACACTGGATTAGTCATTTCAATGTTTTTGAAAACAAACCAGGTATTTTCAATGGCTTAGTTCAAAGACACATGATTGGCCAGTTCAATTTTGAAGCGGGGGAAGTTGAGGTCACACCCTTTTCCTTCTTGCCCCACGCTATCCTATCTCCTCGACTATGATGTAATACAAACAAGTAATATTAGACAGTGGAACATAAACCTACTTGTAAGCACTTTTCATCAATTGCAGTACCTAATGTCTCTCTTCAAACAAGTTGATGGAGCATTTTAAATGAGGCTCTTAATACACGCCATCACCGTGGTAACACCACAGTGATCATTAAAACCTACATTATGATGAGTCCAGCTGATGTCAGAGAACACAAAATAATACCTTGCAAATAGTGGATATTAACCTTTGTACCTTGCTGATATATTAGCAGTAGCGGCTGCAAAAGTTTGATCACGTTAAGTTATGCAGACATTATCTCCCCAGTTTAGCTGTACATGCTACATGAAAAACCATGCCCCTGCATGTCCCGCTAATTTGTGATTGGTAACTTATTATCCTAGGGTCAGAGTAAGTGGGTGATTAGAATTTAACGGTTTTTTCAACATATTTTCAGTCATATCCCCACGGTGCCTCATGTGAGTGTCCACAGTTCATATTATCCTGGACACCCAGTCACCCATCCAAGTATTGACCGAGCTCAACATTGCTTCATTTCAGTGATCTGACGAGAACCTATTTACTTTTCTGGTTTTATTTGAAGTATTTCGTCTTCTAGTAGCTTTAGAAAAGTGCTCCAAAGTTGGTACTCAAGCCTAGCCAATTTTAGAACCGAAATCTTTTGGCAGTTGATCCAACATGATGCCATAATCAAGAAAAGATAAGCGGTGATGGTTTGCAAATCAGAATTCAGCTGGGCTTGGCGTACCAACTTTTAAAAAGCTTCTTGGAGACAAACAACTTCAAAATTAAACCAAGCGAAGTAAGACTGATATTTATTCAAATTAAATAAAATATAAAAAGGAGAATCTAAAACCTTTGCATTTCACCTTTAACCCTTTGAACCCCAGCGGCCGCTTTTGAGGCCTATTTAGATAATGTATATACATGCACCTAGGCATTGAGATGACATCATCAGATGTATCAGTTTGACTTTGTGACCATACTTTATGTATAGAATGGGTGCTGCCTTGGTCATGGTGCCCAAGGCCAAAAGTTAATGTGTATTTCTTCAGTGAATTGATTCATATTTCATTAATGTTTTCATAATTAAAGATAGAGACATTGTGCCGGAATTGACTGGAAGAATTCTTTGGACTGTTTGAAGAACTGGGGAGATAATATTCATAATTTTAGCTAAGCATTCATTCATCCCTCATAGCAATGACAACTTTTAGTACTCTTAGTAATAAACACACACAAAGTTTTGTCTATAGAGATGAAAAATATATATTTATAGATTTTGTTTCACATTCTGCTTCATAAATGCAATATCAGAAGTATTCAACTCATAGTCGAAATTGGGAAAAACAGCTAAAATATTACACCATTTCACCTTCAAATATGGCCTCCGCCTGACAGAATCTGTTCACAATTCCAGACACTCTTGACGTTTCCGTAAATTCACTGATGACAAGTTATATGCTGTTTTATATCATATCCTACTTGATTTGTGGAGAACTTAACTGTGCTTTAATTTCTTTACGTGTAAATATTTTATTTAAAAATCACCTGCTATGCCTAATATACCCGAGAGGCCGCTTTTGTGGCCTCTGATATAAGAACCGACTCTTCAGGTAATCAGATAATGCTTTAATTCGTATCTGCTTCACAGGTACAGTTTGGTCGCCCAAGTCCAAAGGTGAGCCTGTGCCACTCGTAGAGTCCCCAAGGGTTGAGCAACGCTGTTTAGATTTCCCTATGGGTTGAGCAACGCTGTTTAGATTATGTATTCTGACAAAATTGTCGTTTTTATCTCTATTTCAGCGGGGAGCTCAAGGTCAGGTGTTAAAAGACATGGAAACTCTTGGGTTCAAAGGGTTAAGAGGGAGTGGCGTAAATGCCAGACAATTGTGTCTTGTCAAGAACCTTGTCTATCTATATTGGCTGCAGAGCCTATACTGTAGCTAAGGCATAGCATATGGATACAGTCTGCAATAGGGTATACATGACAATTTCTGACGGTACAGAACTCCAGGTTAAGACCAAGAAAATCAAAGCTCAAATCCTACAAGTACAGGAAGTACATGTATGTACATTACTAGATGAGTCAATGTTTAATCTCATTAACAACCAAGACTGAAGCTGACCACTCATGCAGTCGGTAAATTAATGCTGACCAAAAGAGGTCAGGGCTTGACCAGTCAGAATAACACCTGTTTAATGTTGTGTACCTGTATCACAAGCTCTTCCCACTCAGCCCCACACATGAATAGTTTGTTCACTGTTTACCCATCACTGATGTACAGGGGATATTTTGTCACTGTCAGATCAACTGAGACAGTCTGCATTTCTATGTTCATCTCAGCAGAATTAAATCATGCTTTTGTGAGATCTCTTCCGATCCTACCTTCCTATCCATACATGCATGTAAGGAAGTACACTTGCCAATCATGGTCAAGGTGGAAAGGATCATTGCTTCCAATCAAGAAAGATCTCAATCTAATTAAAATTAAATCCTATCTGCTCCCCATTTGGATATGTCACTGGTAGGATCTAACAGGCTTGCAGTCACTCGCGTGTTAACTAATCCCGAGAATGCTTCATAGTGCTTTGAAGGGAACATTGCTGACAAAGAAGCCGGCTAGATTCATGTTGCAGCGGTCCCAACATTGTGGCACCATAATACGGGGTAGATATATGGACTGATCTTTGGTGTAAACACTGGGGTAAATGGACACAGTGAACCTATCTCCCCTCCACGACTGCAAATGGATGAGTCCAGATTTGATCATGATGTCATAATGCTATTAGATATCCATGGTATGGGCGCTCAGAACACCGAATTCAATTGAAATACGTAAGATCCTATATATAGCGACATGTACGATTGGGGAGCATTGATAGGATATTAACCCTTTCACCGATTATTTCCCCTGACAAAAGTGACCTGCTGACGATCAATTCCCGGAACTGTTAAAATTTGTATATGTTATCTTTGGAATGTTAGAAAACGTGTTTGCATCTGAGATTTGTAGAAAAACATAGGGACCCCGTCTCCACAATGAACACTCCGGTGTTATTTGCTCCAGTTTTATAGCAAAATAAATAAAATAGCATACAAAATTAGGTTTTACTTCAAGAGAATGCGCTTTCCCCGGCTTTCTCCACTTGAAAACGTCAAAATTCAACGGAGAAATCGTCTTTTTTCGATCGCATTTGACAGTGTTTATCTCGAGTTGTACTCGGCCATTTGCAATGTTTGGCCTCTCATTGGAAAGCGTGGGCTTTCCCCTTTCTATACATGACATAACCTGGGACGGATGGCGAAAATAAAACGGAGGATACGATTGGATTGAAAATGATGTATTCCATTTTTCCAGCCACTGTCTATGCGCCTCTTATATCTGTTGGCGGATGGAGGTCACGTGGGCGAAATTACGCATACCGATTGGCTCGTCGTCCGCCGGCGGCAACCATCTTGGGCGAAATAGAAATGTTGATTGTCAAACTTTGTGGATCAAGACTCGTAAAAATATGGAGAATAAACTTTTCCGGTCGTCGTTGGCAGTTTTAATCGTCTGGGGAATATTCACCACGCTTTACCAGTCGTGTAACATCAAAAATACAGGAGTTAGGATGAGGTTTTCGATGATTTTTTTCATTTCTGCGGCTTGCTGCCGAGAGGCCCGTCACATGGTATGTGGAAAAAAACGCATTTTTTGCTCAGATTTTTTCCGTTCAACATCTAATTTTGCTTTATTTCTTTTGCGGAACAAACAAACAATTTCGAGAATCAAATTGATCAAGGTTTTGACTTTCCAGAAGTATACAGTTTTTGATAGGTTTCCGTTAAAACGAATGCAAAAAAATAAAAGTGCTGTACCCATCGTGATGGCCAACAGGTTTAAAGCTAAAGCTAACCCGGTCTACTAAATAGCGGCTAAACGGCTTGATATACAGCTTAGATATTTGACACCTTTGTAGATACGAGGCTGTACTTTCTGGTACAAGTATTCAATTTTGACCTTGACCTTGACCTATTGAGCTATGGGCTTTTTTGATAAAAACACCATTTTGCGAATATTGACCAAACGCACAAGGCGATGCAGCTGAAATTTAAAATGTGAAAGTTTGCAGATACACCCAACACAATAACCAATAAAATAAGTAGGTCAAAGAAGTAGTTTTCGAGTTCTCTCCCCTGGTGCTGTTTTTCGTGTGGGCTGTGTACAGCCAAAACTAAAGAACATATCTAAAAGAAACTTGATGGTTGGTAAGTGTTACATATGGCCATGCTGTAGTTATATTTTTGAATTGTTAGGCCGGCTGTGTTGGTACCTGTGTTTCGGGTCAGCCACCCGCATTGAATTTACCGATATTACGTGTGTATGGTATAACATGCGCCTTGATTTTTTCTGAACAATGCTGTATATTTCAAACTTGACAAAGGTTATCAGGCAATTTTGTGGGGAATTTACTAACCAAGATCTAAAACTTTGTGTCTTCCTCATCACATTTTCCATAAAACACTGTCGATCTTTATTTCGTCGACTGTAACGCAAATCATGCTTCATCAGGATGGTAAACATGGTAAATATAGGGAACCCAGTTCAGTCACGTAATATTGTGGAGGTATATGGTTCCCGACTCGCACAATGGTGAGGTCACTGCCCCGAGAAATGATATAAAAGTCGGATTCCGTCGACGCGGTGGAAGAGGACCGCGTATGTTTTGGGGAATTAAACAAATTAGTCAGGCAGAGATTCTGTAAACAATTTATTGTCTTCCAATAATATCTTTCAATATTTAGTGCGAGTAAATATAAACATCGAAACTGAAGAAATTAGGGATTTCACAAATGAAAATGGTATTGCTGATCCGGGTGTGTTCTCAGTCGTGGTTTTGCGTATACATTCGTTCATCGTCGGCCGCCATGATGGATATCGGGGTGGAGGCGGAGGAATATATCTGTCTTAAAATTGCCTCAAGCAAACCCAAGGAAACGTATTTGGATTGGAGGGGGGTGGCAGTTAATAAAAACATAACATTCGAACAGTTAGTCCAGCAAATCCAAGTAGCGGGGAATAAAATAACCGGTGATCCGGTTCAACTACCGGTCCAGCTCAAACAAAAATGTCAAAATCAAAAACAATTTTTTTTTGCTGCCGTGTTTTTTTTATTTCGTGTTGATTTTATGATTTGTGTTGTGTTGACCTCCCTCCCTCATTGATTTTTCATCAGCAGCTGACCTGAAACATAGGTTCAAACACAGTCGGCCTTACATAACAAGAAAAAGTAGTTATCTCCCTTTTAATGATTTTCAAAACCCGGTATTTTATAAGGAAATAAGCTACGGCATTGATACTCCTAATATTAATGAACACTTTAATGACCGAAAAGAATATGACCTTAAATTTGACCTTTGACCTACAGGAGCGTCTCTATATGAGTGCAAATTTTGGTAGTCAAATCTTGAACGGCTAATGCGATCAGCCTAAAAATAAGGTCACGTGACCTACATCATGTCACAAGGTCACCACTTGTCTCAGAACTCGGCCTTGACCTTGACCTTTGAAGCGGTAAGCATCCAAATATCGAAAATACGGCTTCCATTTTCTAAAAAACTAACACACTGACAGTTACAAAACAATGAAACAATAATGGGCACAATATTGTCTTTCTTTTGGCGCTATTTATAAAACGATCCAATGTGACCTTGACCTTGAATATCGCACAATGTAAAAAACATTGTTCGTATTTTTCTCAAAAACTACAACATGCAGGAATCTGTAATTTAGTGCATTTGTAGTGCATGATACAGGTATGACGTCACTGAATTTTCAACATGACCTTGACCCTGGTTTTTCAGATATGGCCCCCGGCAGTTTTCAGACTACAGCGCCATAACTTGAAAACTGTTAGGAATTCTAACTTGAAATTTGCACATGAATGTAGGTCATTACATGAGGTAACAGAACATCAGTAGAACCCATAAAATGATACCAGAAAGATTGGGAGATAATTAGCCATTTCTGATATTTTGGATTTATTCAAATTTTGCGAAAATTATGCATCCAATCATCACTATTTTTAGGCATGATTGAGGGAATATATATATGTATTTGCCTATGAAATTTCAAGAATATAGCTTTGATAGGTTTAGAGATATTAAAAAAACAATTTTTCCGAACTATTAAGCCGTTAAATGGTCACATGTTGATTTCATCTATAGCGATTCGGCTGTAACACTCGAGGCATCCGGAGTTCGCAATTAAATAAATGTCGTGTTACATGACGGAGCTGGCTCATCTTTTTGGAAACGCTATAACTCTTGAACCGCAATAGGTACGGACTTCTAATTTGTTGCCTGTTACTTCCAATAATGAGTTCTTTCAACCGCGTCACCCCGCGATTGTAATTAAATGAACGTCGTTTTAAGTGTGATGAAAGGAGCTGCGAACCATGATGAGCCCTCTGTAAGCCCATGACGCATTATGTATATTTGTCAATTAAACGAAGGGTGTTCAGTTATCATTATATCGACATCGCCTATGCAACATGACATGAACTTAATTTCCAACGAAAGGATACCTTTGGAGGGCCGTCGTGGAAAGACTGTGTCATTGTACCAACAATGTCTAGTTTTTATTATTATTATTATTATTTTTTTTTTTTTTTTGCATAAATGGTACTTCATTTTGTTTTATACGATGAAAGGCATCTTTGATCTTGAGGCTATCAGGTTATGGGAAATGGCTCTGATAGCATAATATCTGAGCATCTTAGAAGGTCTTTGATGGCTAGTAGTTCACGGTGCTGTCTGAAGTTAAATTTGTTTTTCAGGAAAAAAATAAGTAGAAGGCCAATACTAAAATTTTCTAGATGAAAACCTGTCATTACCTCCCCCTTCTTCCCCCACCCCCACACACCCTGTCTTAACTTGGAATTTATTATTAACAGGTTGCAATACATAAATTAAGCTAAATATACCTTACAGATACATGTACACTTGCACACTCAATTAAATTCATTGTACCAATTAGCCCCAGTCTAAACAATGTCACCAGGACCTCAATTTAAATGGAGTAAGGGTACGTATCCTATAGGCCAGGTCTAATTACACATTTACATCATCTTAATTCAAGACAAAAGTTATTTTCCAAGTGGAAAGGAAAGCGCTGTTATTAAAAATTTCACATGTATTTTATCCGATACAGATTAAAAAATGGTAAAATTGATTTATTTCCCATTATTGCTCCCATTTATACATCTCATAAAAGCAACATCTGCAAGATACACAGTATAGTAGGTGTTACAAATATGTACATGTACAGTAAATACATTGATAACTGTTAGAATGGTACCCACACAATTGGCATTTGTTCCTGCCGGTACTGATTATTTTCCCAAACTAACTTCAGAATCGATCTGAAACATGACAAATACAATGTCTGGTGTCATGTGGTAATGTCTGCCCTATTGTGTGGGATGAGAGGATGTGTGTGTGTAAGAGAGGTCGGGGGGTAACTAATGTTAGAACAGTCAGACAGCATGGATGATTCACTCAAGACTCCCCAAGCTGTCTGTGTGAGCTGCAGGTTACAGCGAGCTCACTGACACAATACTCCACAATTACTCTGCACACATATGCAGTCTCCCTACATGATGTAGTTGTACAGTTTAGCCACAGTACAAACAGGCACATTCATGAGTTCACATGACCCACAGGAAATAAACATGAGAATTGCACTGAATGAGCCTACAACATCCACAATTCTTTGTGCCTTTTGCTTGTTCAACAGAAGAACTATTAGGCAAAACACATGATTTAACTTTTAAGATTACCATGATTTCCTACATGCCCAATCACAGTTGATGCGTGTGGCATAGCTACAATTCAAATTCTTCAGTTGAGCATGAAAATACAAGCTAAATGCGTGCCTGTGTAATATCCAATAATTGCATCGTATTTGAGGCCATATAAGATACAATTGATTTCATTGGTCGTATCAGCAGGTCACGTGGTTCGAGGAGTGACCTACATACTCATGAATACTCAGTCACTCATCGGGCAATAAAACAACCCCTTCCCACTCTCTGTCCACTGCTTTTATTTGAGTTGGCAAATAGTTTCATTGCCATGAAGAGCTGATCCGTCTGCAATCAGTCTTCAAGTTCAAACATCAATGTCTGCAATCAGTCTTCAAACACCAACACCCAGTCGAATTTCTCCTGGGTACCGCCATTCTCTTTGTATGGGTCACGTGATCCGCATGATACGTTGCCGATCACAGGACACATAACAAAAAATAATGGAGGAGAAATTCAACTGGACGTTGATGTTTGAAGACTGATTGCAGACAAATCAGCTCTTTATGGCAATGAAATTATTTGCCGAACTCGATAAAAGCAGTGGACAGAGAGTGGGGAGGGGATGTTTTGTTGCCGGATAGAGCCGTATGACCCATGGAGCTGTGTTGTCCCGAAGTGTACATGTTTAGTTCAGTAAGAGGATTCATGGCGTAGTATGAACGAACGAAGCCATGTATTAACTTGTCTAGTATGTTAAAACTGTATTTGGGCTGGGCCAATGCCGAGGTACCATACCAGTTAAAAAAAAACATATGTTTTTTACCAACACAATAAAAAGCTAACACCTGTAAGAAAGTACCAAGGAAAAATGTCAACAACAACAATAATCTATGAATATACAGTCTCAGCAGTGCTGAGTCAAAAAAAAGTGGGTTCATATATCTAGTAGGCCAATCCATTTCGAGGTGAAACAAGGCAACCGAATAAAATTTGTGCTAATTGCCCAACTGATGGAGCCAGGAATCACAAGAATTCCAGACAGTGTATAAAACAGGAATCAATACGGCATGCCACCGGCCACGGGGCACTCCCGAGTCTGACAGACACTGTTGAGTGTGAAATCGACATGCATGCAGCTGAGCCAGTCACACAGCCAAGCCAGTCAGACAACGCTGAACGACACTCTACAAAAAAGACGCTCGATCTCGCTAAACCTACGGATAAATTGACAAGTAGACAGGATTTTACTTACGGTCTTTCTCATGGTCATACCCTACCACGGCAAAGTAATCTGCCAAGCGGGACATCTCAATAAACTCCGGCTATAATAATCCTCCCTCGCCCAATGTCATTACATCGTCGCCATTTTGATTCCCGAAACCCGACCGTGGCATCTGAGGTCCAAGGGAGGTAATTCTCAGCATACCGGCATATTCCACATCCTTCACAATCATTGGAGTAAAAACATGAAAAAGGAACAAATGAATCTAC
>JAVTVY010014410.1:0-61721 GCA_036873755.1 Hanleya hanleyi
ACCAATCGGTCATCAAAAATTGTGTCGAGCATGTACTACCCTGATACACCCTCTGATTCAATTAGAGCTTCCAGTCGATCCATTGAACTTGCCTGAAACTTCACGAGAAATAATGATCTGATGCGTATTGTTGGAGACTTCAACCGATGGGAAATCTAGTGGCCATTTGCTAGTGAACATTCAGCTGAACCAATCTCTTGGACCGGACTTTAGGCTGAACATTGTATCAGCATATTTCTGCATGATCATGGAGTCTATCAACTGAATGCTCAATGCTGAGAAAACTTGCAATAAACACGTCCTTGACCTTGATTTTTTCATACACAGAAAACATTCAATGTTCCTGTACCGATAGTGCTAATATTTACTAATTTAGCATACAGTTTTTGCGGAGAAATTACGTGAATATATATTTTTTTAAATCTGACCGAAAAATAGACAAAAAAATGTCTTTTTTCAAAATGTCACTGTGACGTCACGAAAGCGGTCATCCTTGATTTTTTTTATATATTCTGGTAGAGCTTGACAAGGGTATAGTGTGATAAGTTTCAGTCCCCTGGGTCAAGGGGTAAGAAAAATAATTAGGGGGCCCCAGGCCTGGACAGGTTCCGAAAAGCCCATGCCAGATAAGTTTAAAGAACTTCATGTAATCAACAATCAAGTGGTGATGAACAGGATGTTGCGAATTATAGACCAATCTTTCCATTGCCTCTATTCAGTTTTTTGAGAAATTGGATCACTAACGAATTTATTTTCTTCTAAAGCAGGCCATTACTGATGCCCAACGTGGATTTGTTGAGGCCAGATCTACTCATTCAAACAAATCCAGTTTCGTTTGTAGATCAACTAAGTGAAATTTTCGATAATCAGAGACAAGCGGCAAAGGGCCCGCCCCCTCCTAGTTACTTTTCTTACCCCTTGAATTTTGAAGAAATATGACGCAAAAATCACTTTTCTGGTACTCCACGTGGTCGTCATCTTGAATTTACCCATGATCGTCTGCTCTGGGGTCATGCAAATAGGCTCCAAATGACCGCAATATGATAAACTATAAATCACAAGCGTCTGGTCCGTCATTCATAATTCAACCGTCATCCATTAGAGAATATCCGCGTCCATAATCCGAAGACCTATTCCATATAACAGTATTAGCACCAAATTCAAAAAAGACAATCATAGTATACATAAACATAGGCTAGTTTCCTGCAAGAGAGAAGCGGTCAACAGTTTTCAATGATGCCGACAAGACATCATGAAGTTCCAAAAATATAAAATCCGTATCGCTGATCAGTATTCTTAATCCATAATAATCATTCTAAAGTCGTTATCTAGAGAATGGTGTATCTCAGTCACGCTTTGATTGTGTCTGTTCATATGAGCACCATGAGGATCTTGAAGTACATGGGTTCATATGACCCCTAGCCCCGGGTTAAGCGGAATTAGACACAAGTTACGAAACGTAACGCTATAGATCTTGCACGCTACGCTCGTATTTTGCTATCAGCATGCGATATGTATCGTCAAATTTGAGAAACTTTGAGTGAAGGCGCTTGGTGGTGTAGCCCTGTTTTATAAGTTTCTGCAACAATGTTTTGTGACGTTGATTAAAATCGTCACATTTAACACAGGATCTAGCAAATGCTACTAGGCGCGATATGTATACGCCATATGCAGGTCCCACTGGAATATTACTGTCCAGAAAGGGATAGTTGACGATGTCGAAATTGTAATCATCTCTTTTGTCATACAGTCGACGAGAGAGAAAGCCCGCTTCATTTTTATAGAGATATAGGTCTAAATACGAGGTGCCTGTAGGATTATCTGTAGTTTCCTTCAAATCCAGTGAAGGTGGATATATATCCTTCACTGCGTCATTTATATAGCGATTATCCACAGCGAGAAGAGCGTCTATATAGCGCCTGTTGAATGAGAAGGAACGGGCTTTGAATGGATCGGTTTTTGAAAGCACCTGCATATAGTCATATTCATAGAGAACAGATATGGGGCAATAGGGGTGCACAATTAGTACCCATTGGAATGCCTATATGGTGTTGATATATTGTGTTGCCAAATTTCACATAGATATTTTTAATTAGAAATTCAAGCAACTCTATAAACAAAGAAACATCCCATGAATGATATATCTTGTATGTAGTAGAGCTAAAGAATGCTTTATGGCTTCCGAGTTTCACGGAGTTTCAGTTCTCCATTTTTATCGTTCAGGAGATAGCGCAGAAAGTTTGGTAGGGGGGGCCAGTTCGGCCCCCTAGGTCAGGTAGGGTTAATAGAGAGGGTTCAAACTGGGCGCATGTCAGTTCAGGGGTACCCAGGGTTCCCAATGTTTGTAATTTTATTAACGATCTATCATTAGTTTTAAGATACTATACGTGTTTATTGTATGTCGTTCACGCCAAAATTTAGAAGTATATACATGTATTAAAAATTGCGTCAGATCACAAGAGTATATGACGAGTGTATATAAATGGTGTATATATTGAAAATTAATTTTAGATATTTTCAAATTCTTACAGGAGCAAGATAACATCTGTATACCATGATTATGACATGAATGGCTCCTGGGCGATTTGGAGTGTACCGCAGCCTGGGGAAGGGAGAAGAAAGTGCCCCTATACATTTTCGCCAATTAGAGGGCTGAAACTTACCACACTATATCTTTGGGTCAAGCTCTACAAGAAAATGTAAAAAATCCAAGTTGGCCGCCATGATGACCTCACTGTGACGTCATTTTCAAAAAGAGCATTTTTGAACGATTTTTCGGTCACAATATTCGATTTTTTTATTTTTGTTTTTTCTTCGCAAAAACTGCAGGATAAATTAGTAAAAAATAATCTGATATGAAATAGAATAGGTCTTACCCACTTTTCCATACAGAAAAGCAAAAATTTTGAAGAAATATTACGAAAACATCACTTTTTTTGTAAACGCGTTTTATAAACGCGTTTTCGAACGCGTTTCCCTTTTCGTTCAACTCGCGCAAATTTGTGTTTTTATTTTGCAAACCAGGTTAAGAAGCCCTCGTGTCGGGGCTTTCCCCAGCCGCTATTATTAATCCCTGTGCTATGAAAAAATATTCTTGGGGTAGCCTTTAATTTGCAGGGTAAAAACGTTCTGTGCTCGGTAATTTTCTTTTTGTTTAGTTTAACCCGTAAACTAATGAAACTAATGAACCCAAACGAAACTACCGGTATTTCTGAACGCTAGCTAACGGAACGCTTTTTTAACTTAGCGATTTGATGGGAATATTGGATATCGCTTCGTCTATATATTGCGCTAAGCTTAAATCCTTTCGTTCACAAAGCAAAACAATATTTGTCTTCCCGTACCAAGCGAAACGATTTGTAAGGCTTGTGAAACCGAGCTGAAAAAGCCTTTCGTTTGACCTTGACTCCATGCAGCCTTTGATCAACACTCAGTCGCAGAACAATTGTACAAACGGATAAAAACACAGACCAAATAGTATGTTCGCCCGACGAAGCAACCGTGGTGTGGACGGTAATGTTTAACAACAACAACAACAACAATAAATCGCGTTCCGTACGCGTTTGAAACGCGTTCCCAAAACGCATTTCAAACGCGCTCATAAACGCCTTCGTGAAACCCGTTTCAAGCGAAACGAAACGGAAAATAAATGAACATACCATTGATCAAACGCGTTTGCGAGGTATAAACGCGTTCTTTGAGAAGCAAACGAAACGAATGCAAAACACGTTCAGAACGCTATTGAAACGCGTTCGAAAACGCTAATAGAACGATATTATACGTGAAAACACTGGACACCGAACGCTTCTACCCCTCCATCTATCAATAAGATGTTTTGATAGAACGAAATATTAGCAGCTTAAGGTGATGTCTCGAAATGCCTTGGTGACAGAGATTGTGTCGAATAAATTACGGCAACACATTTGTGATGCGAACCTTTTGTAGAGAGATCGCTTTTAGTTTCACTTTCGCTTTACCTCACCCATTATATGATCAAGGACGAAACCGTTGATTTAGATGGGGTCGAAGTAATAAGCTTATTCGATATCATGAAGTAGGTCGGGAATAAAGTGTACATTTTTCAGATATGTATTTTCATAGGCTGACTGCCATTGCCGGATACATACGATACATGTTGGACGGATCCATATCAACACGTTTCAAAAATGCCCATGATGTCTTCTCACAACCTGTTGCGTCGCTAAGCTATCTCGTAAAGGGATGCTCTGTGTTGTCAGTTGCGCATAGTGAATGCTTAGGTAGTTTGTTATGTACTATACGAACCCGTTTCATCATATATTTCTGACTTGTAAACATATTTTGGCAGAATTTACAGGACAATGTATACGACATATTGCAACTTAATTGCTAAGATACCACTAATAATCAAATAGTCATTACAATATAAACAATATTATAATTTGACTACCGGTTTTACAATTTGTTCGTTCTATCATCTATCCCTTTCTCCATTCATTCCACTCTCATTCCTCCCTCCCTCACACCTCAGAGGCAACATAGTGTAGATATTAAACAGTGAGGATGAGATAACGCTGCTCTATGGGAGACCTGAATGTCGCAGATAATGGGTTTCCTGTATCTGAATCAAACTAGAACATCCCGACTCACTGCGACAAGCAAGCCCCGGTCCATCTCAGGAGAGGACATCGTATTTCCAGCATTTCTCGGTCCAGCATTATGGCCACTGTAGATTCATCTGATTAAAGCCTTTGAATTTATCCTGGGCCATACCAAGCAGAGCATTGCCGATGGAGTGGTTTATCCCAAATCCCTATCGCTTTGCTTGCACTGTATCTCTTCAGACTGGCACACACGAAGCTAGTAAGGTTCGCCGTGATTGCGGCAAGTTTTCTTCAATGGTCTCCAATAGTTCAGTGTGGCACTCGGACGGTTTAATCTGAAAAAAAATCTGACACGACGCTTACAGAAAGAAAATTTTGTACTATTATTTTGTATAATACAACACTCCCGCTACGCGGTCGTGGGGCATTTTCGCTAGGAAACAGGATAAAATTCAGTATCAAACTCGCAGGGACAGGATAACTTATAGTATTGGCAAATATGGTGAGTATGGTATGCTGAAAGTAGACTGGGTAGGATATTGTGGCGGAATCTAGGTGGAAGAGAACTCATAGGTAGGCTGTGTCAGGATGGAAGATAAAGGTAAATTGTGAGTAGATTGAACGGGGGGCTGGTGAAAGATCTCTAGGATAAGCTGAATTGTTAATGGGCAGAAAGGGAGTCTGTGGTGGTATGATAGACTGGGATGGGAAGGCAGTGCAAGGCATGATACTGGTAGGCTGACACGAGAACATTGGTGAGGGAGTGGTCGAAGAATGCAACATTGGTGAGATAGTACTATTAGGCAAGTTGCTGGGTGGAGTGGGAAACTGGCGATGTAGTGGTGTAGGGGAGGAAACGACTGTGACGTTGTAATAGTGTAAGGTGCATATCCAGCCTGGATGTATGGCTGTGGGGAAGATAAGTTGATTATTTACTAATTTACCAGGCAGTTTCAGCGAAGAAAATTCCAAAAATAAAAAATTGAAAAAATCGGTCTGAAAAATTATCCGCAAAATGGCTTATTTTTGGAATATGATGTCACTGTGATGTCATCATGGCCGCCATCTTGGATTTTGTGACATTTTCTGGTAGCGCTTGAACCAGTGATACAGTGTGCCAAGTTTCAGCTTCCCAGCTTGAAGGATAATGAAAATAACGAAGCTGTTTCGAGGCTAACTATTCTTTAAATAACAATATTGCCCCTCAGATGCCCTTTTAGGGGCCAAAGGGCATCACAGAGCCCAGAGCAAAGGGCACCCCTTCTGAAATTGTTCTATATGTCTCAAGTGATGGGTGTGCCAAGTTTGGTGCTTTGGTCCACCGTGTCACGATCTTCCCAAAATATGGCCCTAAGCCACCTCACTACTTGGACGAATAGCCCTGTTTTATAAGTTTCTGCAACAATGTTTTGTGACGTCGATTGAAATCGTCACAATTAACACAGGATCTAGCAAATGCTACTAGGCGAGATATGTATACGCCATATGCAGGTCCCACTGGAATATTACTGTCCAGAAAGGGATAGTTTACGATGTCGAAATTGTAATCATCTCTTTGTCATAAAGTCGACGAGAGAGAATGCCCGCTTCATTTTTGTAGAGATATAGATCTAAATATGATGTGCCTGTTGGGCTATCTGTAGTTTCCTTCAAATCCAGTGAAGGTGGATATATATCCTTCACTGCGTCAAACCTCTCGTTGTGAGCAGATATTAAGGACTGCCAAGTTACTGATGTGAATTCTAGATTTGTTGAACTTTCCCTTCATAATGTTTTCGGAGGATGAACTTATCCATATCCAAGACACGCTTGCGAATCATTGTACCAATGCCATCTAAAAAGTACTTATCTGGATTGGTCCGAATCAGATGTGAATGTATCTGGCATTCAAAGGTCTGTGGCATTTTGCTGTACACACTTTTCTTTGTGTCTAATTCATGTTTCGGTCTGGTAAGTTCGTTCTCAGTTTTATTTTTGAGGCTGACAAGTTCTGTTATTTCGTTTTTTGGGGTTTAATTGTACATTCAGCTCCCCACACTCGCGAACGGATTCGCAAGCCAAATTTGGACAACGCGCTTTGGAATGTCCATCTCTAGTATGGCATTTACGGCATAACTGCTTTGTTGATTTCCTTAGGACATAAGGATGATTGTAATCAGCATCCATTTTCTCGTGCTTCTGCTTGTATAAGTTAAATTCCATTTCTTTGGCGCGAAGTGCGTCTTCTTTCAGCTAAATATCTATTTCCATGGGACTTCGATACTTAACTTTTCAAATGATACTGTTCGCATGTCCGTAGATTCTGCGCAACTCAGTTGGCGCCTGCAGAGCATTTCCTAACTTGCATTCATCCGGTCTGGCTTGCGACCTGGACTCGTCGCGTCCATAATCCTAATATTGAGACGGTCATTACTTTGCATACACTTGTAGTAATTTTTGTCGTCCATATCAACTTAATGAATTTCATCGTCTCGATAGGAGATTAGAATTGAGTGTTTTTTGCGTAAGTGAGAAATTCGAAGTTTCACAAATTCACAAAATGACCCTACTCTGTGAGAGACCCGAGTGTCGCAGATAATGCGTTTCTGAATCAAACTAGAACATCTCGACTTACTGTGACAAGCAAGCCCCGGTCCGTCTCAGGAGAGGACATCGTATTTCCAGCAAGAGAGCTTCCAGATCAGCCCATCACGTCATACTTTTTTTTGGTTTAATTGTACATTCAGCTCCCCACACTCGCGAACGGATTCGCAAGCCAAATTTGGACAACGCGCTTTGCAATGTCCATCTCTAGTATGACATTTATGGCATAACTGCTTTGCTGATTTCCTTAGGACATAAGGATGATTCGCAGAGAAATGTCTCAAGATCTGTGACAATCTGAGTACAGCGTTCTGAACCATGGAAGTCGTAATGTATTTTCAAATCAAGTTTCGCATGTCCAGAGAGAAACTTCAGTTTGGACATCATGATCACAAATATGACAGCAATCTGAACAGTTCTTTACCGAGATGATATCCCACGTATTGTGAGACAGACCGACCCAGTTGTCTGGAATATCTTCTGTCCCTATCAGTACAGGGGGTTTAGTATGAACTATATGGAATGATAGGTGTCGAGAATGGCTATCATTCTCATCACAGAAGAAAAAATACGATCACGACAATGAAAACTGAATATAGGAAATCTGATTCATATTTTTGAAGGTTATTTAAAAGTGATTTTTTTTTATTTAATTCTTTTGCCAACAGCCACTCCTTCAACAATTCCTCACCCTGTGAATATAATGGTTCTAACCACGTTCGAACTATTCGGTATGGAATGAAGTAGGCCTATTCTTTCGAGAAGTGTGACTAGGGGAATTGTAATCCAAATTACCTTACCGGGCGATCTGATTGAAGGGATTGCCAAAACAAGTGCGTTACATCTATCAAGAATGTCAATTTCATCTGTGCGAAGCTCATTGGTCAGGTTTGTAAAGTCGAGTAATTGTGAAGTTGGAATCGAACTCGCAGTGCATTTGCCTGTCTATGGTGCCCAAGACATTCGTCATCCTTTTTAACGGTAAAGGGGCAATTCTGGACAAAGTCTTTGCTACCTTGAAATGAACATCCGACGATGTTTCTAAAAGTCAACGGCTATCTATGAAAGCCCACGCTCAACTAAGAACCATAATATGGCGAATATTTTTGTTACATGCAGTTACGGTAGACCAATAAATCGGGATATGATCTTTTCATACCAAAAGGTCATACAATAATTTTCCCTCGTTTACTAACAAATTATTTTACGACCTACAATTGAAATTAATAGTTTTCATCCCGAGTATAGAAACATTATATACTTCACTATGAAATTGAGTTGTATTTACTAAATATCATGGCATGAGTACAACTTTCCAAAATAATATATAGAAAATGAACTCCTTCCAGTTGATAACATATATTATATATGCCCTGTTTATATTTAATATGTAATGAGCTATCCTTCTCATTACATGGTCAATATACATGGAATCCCATCCATTTAGCACATTTTCAAGGGAAGGATGAGCCGAATATCAGTGCATATAATCAGACATTGAAATTAATTTATTTTAGAAACGAAAGAAGTTAGAGTTATCGAGAATCCTAGTCAAGAAGGGCTGATCGAACAGTTGTTCGTTGCAATTTTGCAGAAGACCAAGACCAGATGAGGAAATGGAATGCCCGTCCGGATCGCTATATAAAACCACATCTAATGTAGTCCCAACACGATAAACAGAATCTTTCTTCATATTTCGTGTAACAAACATACTCACACGCCCATAAATGGAAGTATTTAATTGCATGCTTTTGTGTTTTACTGCCCTCAATCTCGTGTGACAAAGGTACTTTTCAAGGTTAGCTATCAATGCGACCATTCCGAAATGTACCTTTCGCCGAAAACCGTAGTAACGGACAAGACCAGCATACTGCCGAACAAATTCTCTATCGCGATGGAATGGACATTCGAAATCCTTTGGCATGCTAATGTTGAAAGTTCACGCTGTTGTGAAAACCGTAATATATTTATTTCATAAATATTTGGAATTGATGCTGTCATACGAAATAGGACTTTTATGGGTGAATACTAAATATTGAATGCTGGATCTGAAGCTTTGTAGGTTAACAAGTTCAAAATCAAGGTATACTAATCTACTAATAGGTTGACCTGTTGGATGGAGTCCTCCTCAATACAGCCAAATGGGTCATACGGGTTGTTGTTCTACTTTAAACTTTTAGGTCATATATTAGAAAATAGATATTATGGGCTTCGATCTTGTGATCATTTAGTCAAGATTTTCTGGTCAGGCTATTTCCTTTGGTGAAAAGTATGCTTTCGCCTGGGAAACCTCGGAAACCTTTATCCGGAGATTGGTCCTGATGTCAACATGATCATATCCATGTCTGTGTTAGTAAAGTTCGGTGATAGTTCCATAATATAGAAGTGCTAGCACAGGTTGACGAGAAGTGTTGGCACTTGTGGGAAGTTGATGCTGGGTCGACATCGGGCATTACAGACTAGTCTTTTGTGTTAAATGCCGTCATTTACATCTGACGACAATACAGCTCACCAATCTCCAATGTACGAGTTGTCACAGCGAAACAGCTTACCAATTACCAGTATACGAGTTGTCCGAGCATTTCCATCATAGCTCTCTAGATTTGTATCTAATACCGCTTATGCCGGTGCTAGGGGCCGTGTGGTCATATCATCCAAGTTGCCACATGAACAGGTACAATAAAAGCGTACCTGAGATACAACACATATCACGAATCGTTAGATTCTTGGTATGTGCTTTAGAATAAGTTAACCAGAAGGCTATTCTGTGCAGTCATGTGACGCAGTCAGTATGTCGGCACCTCTTCCCACTTCCCTTATATGTGTTGTAATTTATGGTCATTATGCTCCGTCGATTTGCTAAAAGGCTTCCAATCTTTTAAATATGTTGGTTTAACATTTTTCTCTTATGCTCCGTCGAGGCAGAAAACGGCAATATCATGAGTCAAAAGTTTGTACACGTGTATTCACTGAGATAATGCGGATATTGCATTTCCATCAACTGGATTGATGGTAGACTTTGTGGCGAATCAATGTGTACCAAAATGTTGAGGTCTCGATGATGTAGGCACGCCACTGTTAACAACACTAGATGCCAAGGAATTATGTGACTACGTCATTTAATAATTGATATGGATTATGATGTTCTATAATTTCATTGAGTATGGATTATCATTGCAAATATTCGAATTGACCAGGTTTTATTTCCGACGTTGATTGGATTAATGCCAAACAATAGACGCATTCAAGGGCCGGAGGATTAGAGTTGTTTTTCCGTGCAATGATACATCCTTCCATAGTTCTCCACGACAGAACATAGAAAGGAAAACCAAAAACGTACCCAGTTGAATCGCGAAGCCCGTGTCGAGGCACATGTCTTCCTGCTGTACATCAAGTTCGGCTTGAAGAAAGGGCTCTCATTCATCGTTTGTCCTTCAGTTCAGAATTTGCTTGAATATCTGGAAGAAAAATCCTTCCCCGTGAATCCTTCACGAGACTATCGAGCGAAAAAACAAAATACATGATGTCGATTCAGAGAAACGAAAATTCTCTTCTTGTGATAATTATTCTAATTTGGTATCCGTACACAACCCGTACGTGTCGACACTTCTCCGACACGAAGGAACGTGTTTTTTAAGCTAGAGGGAATGGAGAGGATGAAAGATAAAAATATATCCGCTTCTAGGTACCATCACGCTTTAGAAAACACAAGGGTTGAGTTTATTGGTGTACTACGCTAGTTCCGCAAACTGTGAACTATAAATCATTTCTTCCTTCCTTCCTTTCTTTTTTTCTCTTTCTTTCTGTCTCTCTTTCTAAGGATAACCAACGAGAACAAGTCTCATTTATCGGCTTCGACCGCGCATACATAAAATATTAATAAACGGATTATTAAATATTATTATGAAATATATAGTTATTAACGTTATATATACATGTTACACGCACTGAAATTATAAAACTGTATATAACGTTTAAAGGTATTAGTATCCTGCATATGTGAAACTCGACTACAATTACTTACGTATACATTAATAAACGGATTATACATGAAAAGAAAGCCTATAAATATAGTTATTAACGGTATATATACATGTCCTATTACTAAAGCACTGAAATGATAAAACGGTTTAACGCAGTAAACGTGTTAACATCGTGCGGATTTTAAACTGGACTAAAACGACTTTTCGCAACAGGAAAACAAACCATAAAGATCTCATAACAATAATTCAGAGGTGCATTCTAAAGCAATTTTGAGCAGTTGAATTGCGTTGAATGACTAAAAATATCTAAACAATTTTTATCTTTTATAATATCATTAAAATTGTTCACGGTTCTTATTAAAAGTTAACTGTTGTGTCCAATTGTTCGACATCGTTGGGGTCTGAAAAGAAGACAACTTCTTAAAAGTCTGGTTGATACACCAAAACTCAGACTCGATGTCATATAAACTATTGCCACATTTGTGTAAAAACTCGAAATCTAAAAATGCCCGTCTTTCAAACAATGTCGGTAAACCGAAAAAAAGAACACCGTTTCTCATAGTGTTGCCATGTAGTGATGACCCAGTTTAAAACATTTCCTCTGCACACGTTCGATTTGGTCAGTATTTGTTTGTTAAAGGTCAACCCAAACGGATTTTTTTTTGGTCTAAAAATCCTTAAAAATCATAGTTCATACTTCACTTTATATGAAAAAAATATTGAAAAAATTATAATCTGATCAGAAACACACGTAATATGGGAGCAAACTGGGCTTTTTCACACTTTCACAGCTGGGTTGATGACGTCACGCAGGGCAGTTGCCTGAGAAAAAAAAACGGATAACATGGAAAGCGAGTGCAGTCAGAGCTCCGGTTCAGATGTCGATTCGAGCGATATCAGCTGCTTAGATGGAAATATTTTTCGCCAGGAAGATGAAATAGACATAGAGGAGGATGATGACGGGCAAATTAACAGTTGTCTGCAGACCAACGGCGGAATTCAGCCCTATCAATTTGAGCCGTACGACTCCGATTCTGACAGTGACAACCACTCTGACAACGTGGAACTCGACGACGACAGGATTCGGAGAGGTCGTTTGTTGAATACAGATTGGTATGCGACTTGACTGGAAACCTTATTATCGTCATCTATAAGACCAAATGTCCATATATTTCAAACTGTATTGAATGTAGAACGATTCTGTGATGTAAAGAACGAGCACATCTGTGTTGTTATTGTTGTTACTGACCGAGGCAGCCTTTTCGAAGGGATAAACTCCGGGATTCGGCAGTATGGACAGTAAACTGTTGATAACTCTACTGATATACGTCCGGTTTGAATTTTGTTTGTTTCCCATAATCCCCATGAAATACCAATTTCAGAATTATATAGTTTGATGAAAAAAACTTTGGACATTCATGGCGAAAAGTAAGCCGTGGTGAGTGGATCGGCATTCACATTTGCTCAATTTTCGACAAATTACCTCAATTAAATTGAAATCGAATGATATTCCCACAATCTCAAATGTCAAGGGATTATGAAAGTATTATTATCACTTCTGTATCTACAGCCATTCACTCCAATTGGTGTTTTTTTATTTATGTACTTATCAAACGTATATATATTTATGAAAGATCATTTTATTATTATTAAATAGTATATATGAAATAGAGACTCATCCAGTCTAACCTGTAGGTGCTCAAGCAACAAATGCCACGCGAGAGCGAGCAGGGCATGTACGCCGTCTCCCTGCCCGAGGCCTCGCTTGCAGGCTAGGTTCGTTCAGCCGATGTCCGTGATAGATTCTCCTTGTCCGATTTCTTTGCCGTCACATTCTGATTGTTCTTAGGTTTGATAGTTGGAATAGCTGTTCTCTTTAGTTTTGGTTTGTACCCGAATTCAACTGCTACGCTGTAGATGTCCTCGAATGATGTCTAATTTCTGTCAAAATGTGCTGAGCAAATTATACGAGTACTGGCTCAGGCCCTCTTTCCACACTCTCGTGTTGCGTACAAATTTCGTCCAATTTGCAGCGATTTTCTCGTCTTTAGGCCACAAATGAATACTAACACCGTCATCTGTAGTAAAACTGCAACCTCCCACTACACAACGTCGCGGCATATTTAACAAATGATGCCCCTATACTCCGAAAATCTCCAGAAATCAGCAGCTACTTACGACTGTGGTATACGGCTTTAACATAGAGAATACAAGACGGCTTCCCTCAGTGACGTCACAGCTGGAATTGACAGGAGAGCGATTTTCACCTTTCAAACGGCAATATCTCGCCAACCAGACTGCACAAAATTATGAAAAAAATATCATTATTTTCAGAATCGAAAGGACTATTTTTTTATATTTTTGACCTCAGAGCGTTTGGGTTGACCTTTAAGAGCTTTATGTTCCTTGAAAATATTGTTGCTTATTTTTATATAACTTTTACCAACACTGTGTTTAAAGTGACAAAAAAATAGGATAAGAAGTGAGCAGAACACCATTTTATGAGTTCTTTCTCATTTTGTATCTCCAATATTGTACTCAACTCAGGATAAACGTTGCATGTTTATGCCAAGTCGTTGCACGCACATCGATAGGTTGTTTTATCCAGCCATTGTAAAAGTTGGCGACAGAAACTATAATTTATGAATTAACAATCTGCGTTTATCAGAGTCGAACGCATTAGTGAACACTGTGTAAAGTCTACATCTTACCAGATTGGGTTGGGTACTACGCTTAACCCTACAATGCCCCCCCCCCCTCCCCCTACCAAACTATCTGCGCTATCTCCGGAACGACAAAAAATTGACAGCTGATACTCCTTGACTTTATAGCTTATCATATTGGGGTCATTTTGGGCCTATTTGCATAACCCCACGAGGAGAGGGTCTTGGATAAATTTAAGATGGCGGCCACATGGGGTAACAGCAAAGTCATGTTTTCGTCATTTCTTTTCAAAATTTCTGCTTTTCTGCGATGAAAGGTTGGCAAAAACTTTTATTTCACATCACATTAATATTTACTAATTTATCATGCACTTTTTGCGGCGAAATTGCATAAATAAAAAATTTGAAAAGTCTGACCGAAGAATCGACTTGAAAATGCCGTTTTTGAAGATGACGTCACAGTGACGTCATCAAAGTGACCATCCTGGATTTTTTTTTACATTTTCTGGTAGAACTTGTCCCAAGGGTATAGTGTGGTAAGTTTCAACCCTCTAGTTCAAGGGGTAAGAAAAATAATTATGGGGGCCATCCCCCCCAGGCCTGGACAGGTCCCAAAAATCCCAGGCCAGATGGGGTTAAGAAAGCCCTGTTCTGATTCGCTCATGAAATATTTAACATGTTCAAAAATCAACGCATGAGCGAGTTTCTCAAATAACTTAACATTAAAGTAAAATCTGTATAATGACGCAATTGACAGTGCAAACCTCTGATTACATATCAGATGAAAAAATCAGCGAGTGATATGTAAATCTCCTCGCCCTTAGAAATGTCGAGGTGACTCGAACTGAACGTATTTCGTCGCACTAATATCAATAATCCTCAATCGTATTCTGTGTTTTTTAACCAAGCCAGGCCTGGGGGCATGATGTCGCGCTACCAAACTTTCTAACTTATCTCCAGAACGACAAAAAATGAGAGCTGACACACCCTGACTTTGTAGTACATAATATTGATGCCAGTTTAAACCTATGTGCATAAGCCCCCGATCAGAGGATCATGGATAAATTCAAGTGGGACCAAGTGGCCTGGAGTACATGAAAAGTGATGTTTTCAAAACTCTTGCCTTTCTGGAAAAAAAAGTGGACTAACGATATTTTACTTCACACCAGGTTGTTATTTACTAACTTATCCTCCTGTTTTTGCGGAGGAAACACATAAATAAAACACTGAAAAAATCCGTCAGAAAATACCGCTGCAAAATGACGCCATCAAAGAATCCGACTTGGATGCTTTGCGTTTTCTGGTAGAACTTGAGTCCAGAGTATAATGTGGTCAATCTCAGCCCCCTAGTTCAAGGAGCAAGAAAAATATTTAGGGCGGGCGAAATGCCCTCCCCCTAGAAAAGAGCATGTCCCAACGAGCCCCAGTCAGGTATATGTAGGGTCAAGTTGCCATTTTCTCGATTGAAAACCCACTCACACACAATGCCTTTTCTTATTGACAAATTGACTAATGAAAAACAATTTCAGAGAGAGAGAGAGAGAAAAAATTCCTATTAAGTGATCGCGATTCAGTCATTTGCTTTGGGTCCATGTTCTTGAATATCCAAAATTTGTAAAACTGAGAATTCGTTTGTTTACTTTATCAAATGTAAATGAAAGAAGGAGAGACAGAAAGATAGTTGGTACAGAATTGGCATCTGAGAATTAAAGTGTCATTTATCCAGCTACACAAATGATAATATCAATATTTCCATGAAATTGGCGTCAGAATAATTGTCATCTTTCTATTAGATGGGGATTTAAACTCTTCTGTGCTGATAACAAGCTGCCAGCGTGACAAGGCAAAGTATGAACCATCAAGTGGAATGTACACAGAGTGTGCGACAAACATTGTCCCAGATCCGTCGGCTGCCGTCAGATCTATACTCACCTGATGCTTTAGAGACAGAAATCGTGGTTTCGACAGGACGAATCATCAAAGCTAACAAAGGACCTCACTTCCGATTTATTGGTGGATGGTAAATATATCAATAAAAAAATCATGGCTGAACAGAGAGAACTGCCATAGTGGTGAAATGTCAGACAGTTGCATACTTCACGTCACTCATCCATCACGAACAAACTGAATACAGTAATATGCTGATGCAATCACAGTTGCGTTTACAGCTTTCCGCTGCTGCTGTATTTCTTTTCGAGTTTAGTATATACTTTAAAAAAAATCATTATTCTTTACTATCAATGCCTGGACTATGTACATGTCGAAACTCCACACAACTATACGTTGGGTTCACACAGGAGACATCACACTAAATCGCACGTATTCGCAATCCTATATCTGAAATAGTCTTTCTCAATGTGAACAGTGTGACTAACGTCACAAGACCAACGAAGTAGGGTAAGCATTAGGGCTCCGATGCGCACTGAACTCTTGGACCCCCAGTTGAAATCCTGCCTATATTAAGATGGGCACGGCCCAAGTCAGAACCACCAGTGATTTTCATAAAAAATCACCAGAAGTAGATCAGCTGGTAGGTTCTGGTAGGGTTAACAGTCAGTAAGAACTGCCGTGAATATCTTAACCCTACCTGACCTGGAGGAGAGGAGGGGGGAACTTTCCACACCCACCCCCCCAATGTTTTTTTTTTGCTCCTCTCTCCGGAACGGCAAACAATTTGGAGCTGAGACTCCGTGACTTTGTAGCTTATTATATTGGGGCCATTTTGAAGCTATTTGCAGAAGATCATGGGTAAATTCAAACTGGCGCCCATGTGAGGTACCAGAAAAGTGATGTTTTCGTAAAATTTCTTCAAAATTTTTGCTTTTCTGCATGGAAAAGTGGGTAAACTCTTTTTTACATATTCTCATAGAGCTTGACGCAAAGATATATAGTGTGGTAAGTTTCAGCCCTCTACCCGTATGGATAGCGAAAATATGTAGGGGGGGGGGACTACTTGCGTTCTTGAAATTATACTTTCAAGTTTAAGACATTTTATTTTGTTTTTCTGTTCGTTGAGTGGATTTGCCATTATAAATAATAAGAAATCAAAGCTGAAATTTTCCTACCCTCTTGTTGCGTTATTGTCTCGCAAATACACTCGTCAAGTTTTGAAGTTATCGAACCTTTCAGACACGAACTAGCCAAAGCCAGCCATTTTGACTTAGTTTATCGGGTTTGAAACCATTAGAATCACGTGGTAACGTAGTCAGGTTTAGAAATCATTAAAGCCATGTGAGCACGTAAACCGGCAAGAACCTCATCTCATGATAATAATGCTTTGAGATCTGTTCGAGATCATGGCTATTATTTTCCATGCGATGTGACAGCTATACAGACTTACTTCCTCAAGGCGAATGGACAATAACAAATTATGTCTCTAAAATTAGCAACTATCTGCTGAATATGATATTCATATTCAGATGGACTCTCAATAGAATGTATAATAATGACATTCGAGCGACCTGAAAATGTACACATCTAGTTTGAACCGTGTCGAGTCACATCCTGAAGTCATTGCACCAACACGTTAATTTTATAATTTCTAGGCAGGTGAGAATCTATCTCTACGGGGGCAACGAAATATGTTTTCCTTCCAAATGTGCACTAAGAATTTCGAACGGATACATATGTCTAACTGTTATAAGATCACATAATTATTTTGTTTTGCTCTAATAATGAGAGGACGTGAACACATTTCGTCTATCCGGCGGTCGATTTCCTCTGCAACAAAAAGCGAGGTTTTGCTCTGTCAGACATGTAGTATTTTCAATAACACTGGACAGATTGGTTGGTGACAACGCTGACAGATTCGAGGGATAAAGTTAACCTGGGGTCAGTAACATCCTGAATATATTGGGCCAGCTCTCGACCTGATTCAGGAGATGTTAACAATATAAGGTGAAGGTATCAAGACGGGTAATGGGCGAAACAAATTCATTGTATGTAGTTATTTTAATCTCGACCCTATCAATGGGATATTTTGTTAATTTTTGCAAATGGTTGTAATTGTGATCGGGAGGAAGTGCGGAATTGGCATTGCGGGTCGTTCCACTTTGATGAAAATTATGGAATGATAGTGGTTTTCGATGTATCTGCGAAGGTTGATAACCCGTTAGCATATATCGTGCGAACATTCAGCACAATAGAGTTGTTATACCGAGATCGCCTACTATTTTCTGGTAGAATTTAACCCAAGAGTGTGATAAGAATCAGCTCCCTAGTCCAAGAGATAAAGAAAATATATAGAAGTGTGTGGTCGTGGACTGCAGTTCGCCCCAAAATGACCCAGGCCAGATAGGGTTAAGGAGGATTTTAACCCTACCTGGCCTGGGGGGGGGGGCGGAAAGTGCCCCCCTAGTGAACTTTTCTCTGCTGCTCCGAAACGACAAACCCGAGGAGGCTGCTGAATCTTAGTGACTTTTAAGCTTATCTTATTGGGGTCATTATGAACCTATTTTTATATCCCCGGGCAGAGAATCATGGGTAAATTCAAAATGGCGGCCATGTGGTATCCGCGAAAGTCGTGTTTTTCAATCTTTTCGCTCCATTTCTTCACATTTTCCTTGCCTAAAAGGCCTTGGAAGTATTTTATTTATGCAAAACTAATTATTCTATAATTTATTTGATTTTTTTCGAGAGAAAAATCGGACAAATGAAAATTTCGAAAAATCGACCCCAAAAAGGCCAAAAATGGATTCCGTCACTGTGACGTCATCTTGGCGGCCATCTTGGATATTTTTACGTTTCCCGATAGAGCTTGAACCAAAGATACTGTGTGGTAAGTTTCAGCGCTCTAGTCTTAGTGGTAGAGAAAATATATTGGGGGCACTTTCCGCCTCCCCCCCCCCAGGCTGAGATACACCCCAAATCGCCCAGGCCAGATAGGGTTAATCAGCACTAAGTCTGCGAAGGTTGATAACGCGTTAGCATACTAAGTAGTAAGTTCTAGCAAATTTCTTTCCAGTAAAGCTAATAACGAGTATATGAAACAAACATCCTTCATCTCTGCTACATCACACAATTTTCTTTGCCTACCATGTTTCCGAAGTTGTGGCAATCATCGATTTAATTGTTTTGAAAATTTTGATGGCAGTTCTGAAATATACGTATATTTGTGTACAAGAACAATAGTTAAGAATCAAATAAAACAGCAGCCATTCCCATCTCCCTTGGATACGCGTTTCGATTAGTTAAATTTAGTTAACTGGCCCATGGCCGCAATTTACGGCATACGATTATCTTGTTGGCACGTCAGTGAAGGCTGGTGGTTAACTACGGACAGCACATGTCAGGGCTACCGTCCAGCCTCGTGACGCTGCACTTATTTGGAATTTCTCGAACCCATTGAGATCGCAGTGATGACTCTGTCAGTTTAAATCTGCTATCCTACAATAACCTCATGTTTCATCTTGATTTTTATTTGTATTTCGGTTTAATATAGTTCGCGTATGGTATTACTTTAGCTCATGATCATTCCTACAGTGTCCGGACGGAGTGGATCCTACAACTGTGTAGGAGCGACATCTTGTCAGACGATCACTTGTCGTTTGCAGCGTCGTCGCTGAATCGAAGCGCCGAATTCCAATTAGTTATTCTAAATATGGTAAAGGTACCATACTTATTGTCATGACAAGCTTATTGTCATCCCAAACAAGTTTGGGAATAAAGTTTGTCATTCAGAAGCTTCTCCCCAACATCATTCTACTATTTTGAAAGTCTACATTTCAGATTTGGAATTCACCAATCGAATTCTCAGCTTCACCATTAGACCGTTTCAGTCAACTCTGGAGACCAAAATGTGTCCCTGTGTCGAACGATGAAACTGTTGAATTTATGGAGCAAACTGGAGCAAAGGAACCAATTTTTGACAAGTATCGCTCACGTATATCTCACAGATTCATTATGGAAAGCTCGAAGATACGAGATGGAACGCTCGGTTAGAAGAGCGATGTGGGCTTTCCATCTTTGTACTTTCATTTTGAAAGATGGAAAGCGGAATTGTCAAGTTTGATACGTTAAGAAATTGACTTTGTCCCCATTGGAAGCTAAATGTGCTGAAATAATTTACTAAGCTTACCACTGAAAATCATCTACCGAGGGACGATCAATACCTTTACAAAAGACCCATGCGGTTCACAATCAACAGCATCAAAACAAAAGTATCGATTGACAGATAACAGCAATAAAAATGCCAGTAACATAGAACCTTCAACAAATACTTCGAACATTGCATTGTGTTGTCTTAAATATTCATGAAAACTTTAAAGGAGAATATTCCACAAAATACGGTATGGGGATTGATTTTATACTCTATGATCATTGTTGAGGACGTACATGTAGGCATTTCAATATAGACTGCTGGTTGTTAAAGAATTGTATGAAAAATGCAAGAAATTGATGCTGCCGTAATAATAGTTGCATTATTCAGCCTACTCGCCGTCGTCGCTTTATATCTGAAATATTGCTGAAAGCGACGTTAAACCTTAATTCTCTCTCTCTCTCTCTCTCTCTCTCTCTCGCCTACTCTCCTGCATTATTCAAATAGTGTTGCGTGTTAAGAGCAACGGCTTTATATACTGAAGCAAAACATTATTTACACAGAAGATTAAGCCAATATGTTCACAATGATTAAGAATGAGCTTTAAATGTTCGCCTCCTTTCCCTATCCGATGAAGCATAAAGCAATTATAACATATCAAGCAAAGATTCAGTAGCTTAGTGCGCATATGGCGGCCCTTACAGCAACTTAAAGGATTATGATACTTTAGGGCATTCAATACAGTTGCCAGTAATTGCCGTTGATAACAGTCAGATATTAATTAATATGGGTAAGGAGAGTATAGCCGAACACGAGAATGTTTTCACTGCGCGATTTTATTTTACCTTAAGTAATATTTAACTCAATTTGAGAATCTGGGAATTACGGTACATTCAAGGATATAATACATGGGATATGAGGGTTCAGTCAACAACGTATAGTAAAGGAGTCGTGGTTCGACATCCGGTGAAAAAAAAATAAATATATATATATTTTTTATTATTACGTCTTGATATAGTTCAGGGCACCTCCCTTCTCATACCGAATTAAGTGTTCTCCTAAATGAGATTTTCGTCGTAAAAATTTAGTTTCCGGAAATAAATTCAACACGTACTATAATGACAGCGGATTAACACCTGACCAGACTGATCACTATAGGCGACCGTGGTTGCTCGCGAGATTCTCGCTGAGAAATTAACCCGCTCGTTCTGCATGTAAGGTAGTTAGACATAATACACATAAATTTCGAGAATGATGTGTACTGACTTTACATTTCATTCACAAGGAAAAACGAAATTAGTATTGGCCGTCACCAAATTGAGAATCAATTGCCAAGGAAGTCCGGGATTCTATGACCTGGTATCCAGTTGATAGGACCACGCAGTTTGTTCGAACTGATACTTTTGATACTTGCTCGCTCCAGGGCAGTGAGTAGACCAATGAATCACGCAAGAGGCGCGGTCTAGGGGAAAAGGATCCTGTATGCCACCGACTAGATGAGGGAAGGTTAAGGATAGTTCCCATGCACCACAACCAAGTAGCCTTGGCCATGAAATCACGTGACTTTAGGCCATGAAATCACGTGACTTCATGAAATCACGTGACTGAATGCTGCTAAGCGTGATTACGTCTAATTAGGATGCAAATTTGCGCTAATTAGCGTTAAATCAGTATTACTGGTTACAGGTTAGGTTTAGGGTTTTGGGATTAGTGTTAGGGTTATGTTTGTGTTAGGTATATAAAAAAAGATCCAACGGTTGCTTTCAGCTGCGTCCGTGGCTCAGGGGTAAGATGCCTGACTATTGAGCAAAGAATGGCGGGTTCGATCCCCCGTCGGTGCCAGTTTCGTTATTTTTGGATAGGTTTTTTTCTAGCTCGTAAATTGTTGGACGGGTAAATACAGTGCCCCAACAACATGTGAAAATTGCTGGAAAAATCCAGTCCAATGTCCAACAAATAACAGGCCACTTGATTGTGGTGCATGGGAACTATCCTGGACCATGAGGGAATCTCATACAAAAGCGATGCCTTCGATTCTGGGAATGCACCAGCATCAGAAAATTCACGTTTACAGTTTGCTAAATGTATTTTTCATTAAATCGTTCGCAAAAAGAGACCCTCACTCTTGTCGAATTCCGACAATTAAGACTCACAGAGAGGCAAAAAATCATGATATAAACAAGGAAACTCCAGAACCCAAATTGTAGGTAGCCTCGAACCCAATGTGTGGATTTGTGTTTTCTCTCAGACAGTTGAGTGCAAGGGCTCCTCTGTAATGTCCTAAAGAACATCGTTCTGCATTCTGGTTCACTTTTGTGTCATAGGTCATTTCCTTGTCGAGTAGTGCTCCCTATCATTTTGTTATATGATAGTTAACCAAGGTTAGATTTAATAGTTAACTCGTAAAAAAAGAGCTAATGCATGCCATTGTGCAACTGCTGTGATTTGGGAATCAGTGTCAGTCAGTTGATGAGATATGTAAGAGGTGGGAGAAGTTGATGACATCTGGCGACTGAAAGGCAACCATATGGCTCCACGCAAAAGTTTCTCTCGGCTCCTCACATTCAGACTCGAGAATACGCAGGATTCTCGGACGTAGCCTTAGTATCTCAGACCCGCTTTCATTGCAGTAGTTCTTGTGAAGACCATGACCTAACCCCACGATCCCTAACACCGGCTTAAACGGAATTAGATACACTAGTGACAGATCATCTCAAATAACTAACTCATCTGAGTTGAATGAACGAGGATCGAGGGTACATCACGGAGTAAACGCCTCAAGATGGGGTAAACATGGTAAATGCAAGAATCCCCAGAAAAAAAACAAAACGGTAATGCCCGATGTTGTGCGGCACTTTCCCACCAAGACAAAAACCTACATAGATTTGTCAAGCCCTCCGGCTTAGGGCAGCATGGTTTGTACCATGTTTGTCTGGCACAGGAGGTAGATTAAAATGCCAAACAAATTACTAGGCTCTCTGGCGATCCGTTGTGATCACCAGTGTCTGTAGAGCCTAATTTTCAAAATTCGAAATTCATTTTTTTTTGGTAGTTTTGATTAGGTTTTTGTTAGAGTTTTGCTGGGGTATGTTTGTTTGGGTCATCGTCGCCGTGTGACCAATAAGGTTAGGTGCGACGTTAAACTTCAAACAACCAACCAACTAGATTTGTCAAACTACAAAGTTACACATTCTCGTCACGAAACCAGAAAACTGATCAAAACGATTTTACAGACGAGCAATCTGACTGATAAAGTTCACAAGAAAGTAAAATTCTTCAGCTTGTTCTGAATGAATACAGAAATAAACAGAAATTCATACTTATCAGTCGACAGCTTTAACGAACCCATATTTCCAAAGTTCTGTTTTCGAACATTTTGAATGCGCTGATTAACCAGGAAATACTATATGCCTCGGCTGGCAAGCAATCTTATGTCTCTCACGACTGTCAGTTTCCAGTAGTAAGAGTAGTGATATTTAGAAATACATGTAAAAGAACTTTTTTTAAGAACATGATGAGTCTGGCATAGGTCTAAACAGTTCATCTATATTTAGGGACAGATTTTTTTCAAAATATCATAACCATGCACACTCAACTTTATGTCATCGTTTAATAATAAAGCAACATAACACCTATCAACTTGAACTAGTTTTGCGGCATTATATTATGCTAACATTGTTGTCTATGATGAGCAGCATATACAGTTTCTTGTTACTCGCTGCTTCTAACTAAAATCGTTGCCAAATAACATGATAGGTACCGACGGCGTACAGACCAATGAAAGAATTATTTTAGTTTGCGTTCTTTAATACACTTTTTTTATTGTTAGCTAAATTAATAAGTAACTACAATACAGAACTAAATAGCACATAACTTGAAAGAGGCAAAGAAGAGGCATCTTATATTTCAGAGAAAACATACCCGCTAAATAAGATGTCAGATATCACTGTGTGGAGTTCGGGTTCGACATTTCATATGTGTACAAAACAGGGGGATGTCAAGCCTGGTCATCGACGGCGTTTAATTGCATGCATTTTTACAATCTTAATCGATCTTTACATATTATGAAATTCCAGCAAATTCAGAAACTCGAATTATCTATTCATAAGGAGTCCAACCGGACATGCCTGACTTACCCCCTTATTACCATCACTCAGATCAAGCCCACAACGCTGTCGCGTAAGATAGCATAAAAGTTATAGTTTCTCAATGATGATTGCTCCTGGATTGATGAGTGCTCTTGGAAACAGGAGCGAATCTCATCCATTAGACCTGGTTGTATGGATTTTGCAAAGAAAAAATAGGCCATAGCTGCAAAATAAGTAGGATCAGTCTTTGTTTCTGCGATACTTAAGATGTCAATACGGTTTCAGATCGTAGGGTTTTACCCTGCATGGTTAACCATGTTCTGACGACGATACAGCTCACCAATCTCCAATGTACGAGTTGTCACAGCGAAACAGCTCACCAATTACCAGTATACGAGTTGTCAGAGCATTTCCATCATAGCTCTCTAGATTTGTATCTAATACCGCTTATGCCGGTGCTAGGGGCCGTGTGGTCATATCATCCAAGTTGCCACATGAACAGGTACAATAAAAGCGTACCTGAGATACAACACACATCACGAATCGTTAGATTCTTGGTATGTGCTTTAGAATAGGTTAACCAGAAGACTATTCTGTGAAGTCATGTGACGCAGTCAGTATGTCGGCACCTCTTCCCACTTCACTTATATGTGTTGTAATTCCACAAGTCTTTTGAGTTCTAAAACGGCAATCGGTACATGTACCGGTGCCACTGACAGCTTTGATGGTCCTGAACCGAAAAAGGTTCGAGGCAGACGTTTTAGATTTGACCCGTCATGTCTTGTTAAGTTAGAATAAAATACATTGTTAGGGCAGTATGAACTTACACGAAATAGCAGTGTGAACACAGAACGGCGTAACCTGGTAAGCTATCGTCTGACCCGAAGGACGAATGGTCTACCGCGCATAGGCTTAGTGGAAGACAGCCTAAAGACCACGGGTGATTTTCGACCAATGCACATAATTCAGATAACATGGATAACCGAGTCGAATAGCCTTGGCTATCGAATTATTAGTCCCAGGATGTTGGATGACAGCCACGGGTTATTATGGGAATTAGTTCACATTTCTTGTAATCTATTCCATTTTCAAGGTTTGTGATATTGCAAATCAGATTGTTACAGTTGTTTCCTGCTTCGTTGTGAAATCACCAAAGATGATCAAAGAGATAGAACCGTTATTCATTATACATGTCTGGATAGTTGATATGATAAAACAAGTATTTATCATATCGATAATTCCGAGTAATAATCATGCAATAATGATAATAATAATAGAATTCGTTAACAATAATAAAATAATAATATAATTCGATAATAGTACGGTATCCTAAGCAGATCAATTCTAAACGTGTTAGAAATGAATTGTGGGAGTATATCTGCATATACTCATATTGGTCACTGTGGGCTAATTGCTCATTGCGATGTTAGTTCAAGTCATGCATATCAACCAGTATGACATATTTTCGGAAGTAACGGCGAAAAGCATGCAGGGATAAAGGGGAAGGGGGATATAGGGATCATAATTCCGCCTAGTCCCAAGATGTCGTGTTAAGTACCAATAAGAATGGTGGTATGAAGCCCTTTCCGTGATGTTTGAATATGTTCTAAAGACGGTAATTGGCGAATGATGCGTAGAATGTTTTTGTCTCAGTATTTTTAAAGAACATAGGTGACAAATTCTATTCCTCTTTTATTCGCTCACAAACGACTGCGAGTTCCAATGATATTCTTATTTATGGGCCACAGTGACTTTAACCTATGACTTACTGACCTCAACCTACATTGCCCCATATCTATCTTGGAGAAAACTGAGAGAAATCATTCAGCAATTGAATAACGATTGTCAGGAGGAGGAGGAGAATGCCAGCTATAACCAAGCTATAGATATAATATACAGGAGTCTATCAGATTTCTTCTTTCCATTCTTTATTAGGGCCTGGGGAGGGGAGGGGGCGAAAATGCCCCCCCCCCACCAAACTTTCTGGGCTATTTCCAGAACTACAAAATATGGAGAACGGAAACTCTGTGACTTTATAGTTTATCAGATTGGGGTCATTTTGACCCTATTTGCATGACCCCTCAAGATGGCGACCACGTGGGGTACCAGAAAAATGACCCAAAAAGGGTATGGTGTGGTAAGTTTCAGCCTCCTAGCTCAAGGGTTAAGACAAATAATGGGGGGGGGAGCATTTTGGCCCCCCAGGCCAGGATACGTCCCAAAACAACCAGACCAGATTTTGGCTCACATTTTCATCTATATTTACATGTGTGAAAATCATCTGCCCCAGATACAGTCAATATATATAGTGTGCGCAAAACTGATGCCTGCACTGAGTGTGGGGTCGTGTGACGTTCGTTATACATGTAAATGCATATAATCGATGTGAGTTGAGTCGTTCCTGTCGTTATTCTCTCAGGGTATGATTGTCTCGGAAATCAGCAGTGTAGAACGTCGAATGGTGTAAGGGGAGTAGATCAAATCGCACTATTTTTAACCACTTCGCTCTTATCTTCTACACAAATAAAATGCGCGTCCATCTGAAGAGGCGATAATTGCACGTTTCTAGACTTTCACACAGTTTCTTCTGTTTGTCTTGTCATTAAAAAGCCACCGGCACAGGAAGCAGTGCAAAGTCTTGACTCTGAATCGATCAAATGTCAATCGATCGATACATCTTGGACAATAGCTTAATGTGTATTCATTGTCGCTGAAACCCGTCCTTAATAGCAGTGTTGCTAATGCGACGAGTACAATTACCAGGGAGGGTCATGTTCGACAGTGTGAAATCTAAAGTAAAACAAGCAACGCTATTAATTGGATGTGAACAAAAGGCATTTTGTTTCTACCCGTCTTTCACCGCACGGTTCCGGGTAACTGAGTGGCGCTGGACGCACAATCACTATCGGGTTCCTGAGTGAGCTGGATACTCCGATATCCGAACCTATCCCTTTACTTGAAATTTCGTTTTTCAGTTGCTTGTCACATAACGTGTATTGCTACAAGAAGTGATCACATTTCGCTACTCAACATGCCTGTGCGTTTTCGAAAAATAGTAAATATTTTCGCAACATGAGCATTTCCCCGTCTCATGAATATTGCCTTCACAAAACGAAAATTTACTTTAGCCGGAATGTTAACATGTACCTATTCAGGGCGTTCTTGGATTTTGCTATATTTTCTGGTAGAACTTGACGCAAGGGTATAATTTAAAAGTTTCAGCCTCTAGCTCAAGGGTTAAGGCACCGTTTCCAATTATCGTTCGCGAATGAATCGTTTATTTCGTCAAATTTTCTCGAAGTCGCGATTTTCCAAGGCGCGAGGGAATGGTTTTTTTCCTTCAAAATAAACGATTCATTCGCGATCGCTGTTCGAATGGTTTTTTTTTCTGTTGGCAATCGTTTTTCAATCGAGAAAATTCTCGCGAATAAAAAGCGATATCGCGATTCAATCGCTTTTTAATCGAGAAAATATATAAACGATTGAAAAAAAAAACGATTGAGGATTATAGCCGAAAGTTGTACGCCATTGGTTCAGCCTGACTGACCCGCATACACGTTCGAGTTTCTAATACTTCAGTCAGACTCATTTTTTCTTCTTCCTTTTCCATTCTTTGCCTAGTGTAAAACTATAGCGTGTTTCTGTACAGTTGGCGGTTATATAGATGCGATGGGGATATTGAAAGAAATTGAAAAAAAATATCTATATATATACATAGGAATAATGGTTATGCATATAATTATAACTTCATATTTACATATATTTTGTACGGGACACAGGCCCGGATATGGTGAGACTGGGTCATTTGCACTTGCAATTTCGTGTATTATTTTGGGTATTTCTGTGTTTTAAAGCTGGTATTATTCCAGATTTCTTGTGTAGTATTTTTCGTGAACGTTTTTGGCATCTGTGCGGGCTGAACTTTTGAGTTGATTCATCAGATTTTCGCTGTACACATGGTTTTTTGTCCTACGATCACCATTTTCCTTGTGTAGATAGATGGCGCTGTATTGAATATAACATTGTCATACGGGGCTTTTGAGTCTTCGCAAGCACTTAATTATTAATATATAGCGCGGGCTATTTGTAAAAATTTTCACAACTGGTTAATCCAGTAAGAGATGAAATTATATAATATTCAGTTGGTTTTTGGCTTGAGCTTCCCTTTGGAATCATTCATAGTTCATTTATCAAAATATAAAATTAAAATAAAAAGTATTGTACATATGCGAATCCAACCGTTACATGCGATTCAATCAAAAAGATATGTATTTGATATAAATATGAAATCACTGCCGCGAATATTCTTATAATAAATAAAATTAACTTGATCGTGATTTTTTGAACTTATTCACATCTCAATAGTTTAAAAACTGTACCAAAACATGAATGGATACCCTTTCCTAATGTATGTTTTACTATAACAAAATATACATATTTAATTACACTATTTTTCACCTTAATTAACCTAGAAATTCCCGGCTGGAGGGCTAAGCTGTTCTGGGTTATCGCCATGCGCCCATTCACACCTCTATCAAGGCTGTGCCGTAATCATTCTGATAATGCAATCAACGAACTCAAATCCACTTATGACCTGTACCCGGTATTTACAAAACAAGATATTGTGACTATCATCCTGTATCATTAATACATTGTCGACTCACACGATTATTGAATAAACATGTAATTTTGTCATTTACGCTTCGCCAGAGTAAATCTGAGCGCGAACGTCACAGGAAGCATGGTACAGGAATATGAAAAGATATTTCCAGCATACGCCCTACTTCGGCTTGTAGGAGACTATAGATCGTGAATCATATATATTATTCGGTTATCTTACGCATTTATACAGTATAGTATAGTAATATAGGTTTTTCCATCGACAAATCCGCAATCAACATTACATGTAGTTCCCAGTTCACGGATAGAGCGGCGTACGACGGCAACACGGCCTATGTGTCAAATATCACTCCGCCTCAGGATTCTCTCGAGCCTTGAAAAAAACGATTCTCTCGCGATTGAAGATTCGCGATCAAGAACGGATCGCGCATGGGTAAACGATTCAAAAACGATATCGCGAGAGAATGTTTTTTTCCAGAAAAGGTTCAATCGTTTTTTCTCATTTTTTTTCTCGATATCCTCGCGATTGATCGTTTTTCAATCGAGAAAAATCGCGACTGAAGAAAAAACGATTAATGGAAACGATCCCTAAAACTGTATTTAGGGGTCCCTCCACTTCCAGGTCTATAAAAATCTCAGGCCTGGTAGAGATGGAGATTAAATTCCTCGAGCTTCTCTGGGGCGGACATATTCTCCGTATTTAGGTAAAATAGTTTATAGTAGGGGCAGGACAGAGGCCCTGCTCTCCACGTGAGATTGACCAGAGTAAGGTATAGACATGCTGACTTTTTACTCACTCTTCTCGATAGTGGTTTTTGTCCATAGTTGCCACGGCCGCTGTCCATTCAGATAACACACTGTGCTAAATGTCTATCGTCGACGATATCTCCCGATAAGTCTCTCTGTGGCGACAAAGGGAAGAAGATACGGGGTCATGCTCTATACATCTTTTTTAATAATTCATTTTTCGCTCGGGATCTATAATAGCTAGTCAAGAATACAACATAAATGTACAGGGCGATCCATGCACACCCGATCAAACTGAACAACAACAGCATGTATTGTTTTCTGAGAAATCTGGACCAGGATTAAATTATACCGGACATCAAAAACATGTGCTAATTACCCGTGGCCAATGTATCGTTTTCCCAACGTAGTTCTAAATGAATCTGATGTTACCACCAGTGTTACTCCTTCCCATGGGGGGCAACGCTACGTATACTGATTATACTTTGTCAGACGGAGCGACAGCTTCGTTCTTTTATAAAACATAACGCGATCGACAGGCGTAAATATTAACTTGTTCTTTTACAGCTCTCTGGAATTATTGGTGGATAGTAAGTTTATTATTGTACATATGTGAATTATTTCGATATATCAATATCAATGACTGGCTCGGTGTGTGACCCTTTTGTGCATGAGGGTAGAAATATGTGTTCGCAGTTGGAAGTTTAACAACAACAGCCGGTGTCAGAGTGATAAAGCGAGCACCTTCTGTCACTGAATTTGACACGTATGTTTAACAATGCATTCGCTACATTGCACTCTCCCCTTAAAATTAAATAGTGACAATAACAAAATAATGAGAGTGGTGGGCCAACTAGACGTGCCTCGGGCCTCGATTGTTTTTCGACCAGCCGTAGCTACGACACATGTGTAAAAAGGGAGCAGGTTTTTTGCCAAGGTCACACAGACACTACATCAGGCGTAGACTTGCGTCACCTGGATTCTGAGCAGCGGCGATTTTTATTCTGGTTGACGCTGGTCGAAAAAACATCGAACCGTAAAACTGGCCTGCATTTTTTTTATCAATGAATTTACCCATCCGTTAAGGAAGTTGATTTATCAACTGGAAGATATCAGTCGCTTCATTAGGCTGTAATAGCATGGTTAGGACAATGAACGAGGAATGTTTTTTTCTGGACCATTTTACAAATGTTTGTCATAAATTCCCTTCGTCATTACTTGTATAGATTATCGTCGCTTTCTTTCGTCTGTTACCGATAATATTTCATCAAACTGGAATCAAAGGTATTAAGGAAACCCAGTGCATGGTCTGAGCTGCCATATTTGAAGAAAATGAAAGTCTGGAAGAAAAAAAGAAGGGAAGCAATTGAAAGCTCCTCTTCCACGACTAAGATTTGACGTCAACAAAGCCTTCGACTTGGGCCTCGGGAATATCGTCACCGTGACTTATGGAGGAAACAGAAGCTAACGAGAATAAATAATACTAAACTGCTCTAGAATGACAGGACGATGCAGATATCACCCAAATAGCATTTCAAAATACACTTTAACGGCAATTTTCATTCAGTGCCTACGTACATGTAACAGCAAAAAGAAATCGAGGTTCGCGTGGCACTCTGGGAAGAACACATGACGTTTTTCTTATATATTCAAACGAGCTGCAAGCGATTTATTTGTGCAGTGTTAAGTGAATGTTACATTTTTCAACAATGCGAATGCTGATATTCCCTAAACGTTGATTTGCAACAATGTGAATGTCAACATCTGCAGTTAGATCAGGTCCATCTTATTTTTGATCAACTTAACCTTATCAAATTTTCTATCCCATCTGCGGAAAGACAACGAAATTGAGAACTGACTGTGATTTTATAGAGTATCATTTTGGGCCAAACGAGCATCTTGGATATATTCATATTTGCGGCCATCGATGGGGATTGAAAAATGACGTGGTCGTAGTTTTTCTTCAAATTATTCGCCTTTTTTATGCCAAGTGCCCAACATTATTTTCCCACAATAATTCATGAGCTATTATTCTGCATTGAGGTGAAAGTTGCGTAAATAGCAAGTTGGAAAAATCTGACCGTAACGCACTTTTATAATATGAAACCCATGCGACATGATGAGAGCGGTCATTCCTTTTTAATTTTTCGGATAGATCTTGACGCCAACATAATTGTGGTGGTAAGAACAATATTTTGAAGAGCGGTGGGGCCATGCCCCTATCGTCAAGCCTACGAATCCCTCACAAAAAAGGCCTGATACGGTATGTTTTGACCTTGTGCATTGTACAAGGAAACGTGTCCTAAAATCGTTTTGTCGTCATGCGATAATTTGTTTTCTCGAAGAAATACAGATCCTTTGGAGAATTAGTACTGAAATATGCAGAAGTAAAATTCTGGAATCACGATTGCTTCTCTCGACTTGGTTTTCCATTCGTCTTTTCCGACACACAAAAAACCGATAGTTTTCCTTCAATTGAGAGAATCTGAAAAATACTCGATTGAGAAATGTTGGAGGAAATTTGTAGAAAAAACCGTTAAGCCACTTTCAAGATAACTCTTGTTTACGCCGCCATGTGAGCTAGTGGGTAGGATTTAACGTCGTTTCTAACAATATTTCGATCATATCACGACGAGCCCCTAGGCCACACACCCAGCCAAGTGGCGATCTTTGAAGCAACATGGAAACAGGAAACAGATACCCTTCATCCACCCTATAAAACACTGAGGACAGCATACCAGACATAGAATGGACGCTTACATTCGTACAATACAGACACGTGCAATTACAGTGCTAGACATCACAAAACAGATGAAAACAATTACAAAATAATCCAAAATTGGAGAATATAATCGTTATGGCGAGCTTATTAACGAATTCAACACTATTATATCAGAGTTAGTGTAAATCTTCAGATACGCATATCGTGTTTCTCGCGTAAATCTCAGCGTATACGATTATTCTATTGTGCACACATTGGAAACCCTATTCGGATATTGTCCACCAATGACAGAAAGGGAATACAGCGAAGTGCACAATAATAACATGGTTTTCAGAGCAGATAATCAGTAGTTTATGTATAAAAGGGTTAACACGTGCAGATATAAAGTTACTGAACTTCTTATCGGACCATATCAGACTGGTGTCAGACTCCAACCAACCAGCTCTTATTTCTAAATATTATACAGAAAAGTTCCCTGGGCGAAATCCTCATCTCAGGCTTGAAAAAAATGACTGAAAAGGTAGATAAATTTAATGGTAATCTCGTCGGAGAGAATATTTATGCGGAAGATCATACGAGAAGAGTTGTTCTGTTGTTTCGCACGGGAAGCATTCCAAGATGATCTTTCAGAATTTGTCAGATGTTGCGCGAGCTATATAGCTTGCTGAATGTACTCATACTCGTCCTTAATCACAGCGTTGCTGATAACGATTACAGCCATCCCGAAAAGTTTGAAATTTGGATTTCGTCAATCAACGGGTTTGATTGTGTAAGCCAATATACCAAACAGATTTTCACCTCACGTTCGCGAACAAAAATATGAATGTCAGACTCGTTATTATTTCTTGATTCTTGGGTTTTTCATAATTATACGCCGGAAACTTTTTTCACCACCTATATTTGTTGCGTTTTTTCTGAATCAAGGTCCGGTTATCATACGTCAAAAGTGATAATATTTACTTATCTTAGTCATGTGAATGATGGCAGAAGAATCCAGCAACTGCAAACAGAGTTGAACTGAGTGCACTGAAAATCCGTTCAATTTCCTAGTCCAAAACGTTTTTCTCGCCATCAATAATGTTAAGCCTGGAGCACAATACACATATTGCTTTTCTTGAAGATATTTTCACCAAGCAGAGATTGATAAGCACATATGTTAACACCGGAAACATATTACTGGCAGAATACAGACACGGCGCAATACAGAATAATAGCAGTGGTCTAAATAAATGACAGTGGTTTCAACGTATAGCCGCTGGCTAAGTGGGGTTAATAGTTTCTTTCACAAAGGTGTCGAACTTTTGACCTTCTCAATCAAGCTTGCTGATGCCTGCGACCGATAACACCGTAACAATCAAGTGTGAATGATTTATATAATTAAAATACTAATGATTCTTTTCATTTTCTGGGCGAGAAATAAATCCGAAAAAGGGAAGGGCCCTGAAAGTATCGTACAAGCCATTTGCAGACTGGGATGACTTACTCGATAACGAAAGCGACAAAACCTTGCTTCCAGTTAGCGGGTGTGCATGTGTCACTCCAGTTGTGCTTCAACAATGTCATGGAGTCAATTTCTGTCCCAATATAAACAAATGAATGGTGAAGTCCAATCAAATGAGCACAAATATAAACATGTGAAATACGTGTGCCAGGTGATCGATTTTCACGTGTCCAGCTCATGAGGGAAAAATGTGATTGGCAATGAGATGCGAGATATAATTGGCATCTACTAACTGATCATATGGGCTTAGGATATCCTCAAAGTGCCTGAACTGCCCTCGGGTTAGTGTTTGGATACACTACAAAATGTGCCTCTTTCATTAAATATTTCTTGCTATTTGCTATAACAACTTACTTGACAATTGCAAAAGATTAGACGAGAAATAGAAATGCCGGTTATGGTCGCAGTTTCCCACGTGTGTCTAGATTAACTTTTGTCTCTGATCCCAATTGTGATGCTAAAGACTAGAAAGACTCAGATTAATGACCCCCTAACACACACACACTGTCCCAACGAACTGTGTAGTACCGTTGGAACTGGAGATTAGCGTCAATTACGAAACCTGAACTAAACGGGGTTTTTTTCATGACAGGCTAACACGATCCGTCGATTGGGCCAGAATGACTACCTTTCATTGTGTAATAAAAATATGAAATTGAGTTATCAGTTTCACTCTCGACAGTTTGTCTTCATAAAATCTGCAGACTGCTTTTTGGATGCCCACAGAAAAACGCATCTAGGTTTCGTCAAACCTGTACAACATATATCCATGAGGCTAATTAATACCACAGGTATGAAGCACATCGACTAAGAGATTGTCTGATGAAATCCCATCACAATGTGTTGATCAATTTATTGCTCCATTTTCGATGAAGCAGTATAACCTATATATTTCCAAACGCATGGAAACTCGACAAACCCGAAGTAATATGTAACATAAATACGAGTTAGTAGATGGTGTGTTTATTGCAGCTGTTCATGTGGAGACTATGAAACATCCACACGAACCTCTAGCGCCGGCTTAAGCGGAATTAGATACGGAAGCTGTGATGACAGATCAGCTCAAACAACTCATCTGATGTTAATGAATGAGCATCGTGGACATCTGATGGAGTAAACGCCTCAACATGGGGAACCTGGTAAACGCAAGAATATCCAGAGAACTAACCTGTAATGCCCGACGTCGTACGGCTTAAGTTCCCACCAACACAATAAACCAACATATATTTGTCGAGAGTCCCTTTTGCTTGTCACTTCACTTTGTTGATGAGGTAAATTATGACATTGATCATGGCATCGGTACACGCGAATTTCTCCTCAGGAAACAGTAGTATTTTCCATGAAAATAAAATTGGGATAAAATTATACACTCCGGTACCGTCTATTAATCATTATTTATGGAATAAATGGTATTAGCACTTAACGCTATATCCCAGAGTGTTGTATTAATGTGTCTTCATATTGGCGTAGGTGTATCCGTCAACTGGTCAATTTAGTATGTATTTGATTCCCAAACAGCACATGGCAATATAAAACAAAACAAACAGACTACATGGTATAGTACGTATCATTGAAAAAATATACAATATAGTACCTTAGAAACACACATATAGACTGTAACCCATATAGGGTGTGTATTTTTTAGTATACATTTGCATTCTATCAAACAAGACGATTGTGCATAGTAAGGCGAAAGGCATAAAGTTCAGGTACATCAATGCTGAAGAACAAAACCCAGTTTTGCTGGAACTTTTCATTGACTGAAACTACTGTCTGTTTAGTTCGGTATTGCAGACAAAATTGCAGTTCAAAATAATCACTTTCCTTAATCAGATCTAATGTGCATGGCTGGATAACTTGTTAACATTGTTATTTATTTGAATAACCCAGTCTCATAATTACAATACACTATCCAAATTCTTATTCAAAATCTAATCTAAGTTTCACTCAGTTAATGAATTTTATTTGTAGATGTTGAAAATGTGTTGCCGGGTTGCTTCTCAAACATGTAATTTTAATTGCAATCCCAAAACATCCAAGAAAAAACGCTAGACGCATGAGTTCTTTACGACAAACTGGTAAGGAATACACGGATGTCTCAACACACAGAACTGTTTGAAAAACGACCTCGTGTTTCAGTGCAGGATTTTGTTGTATTCGATGTCATTGTGTTTCTGCTTGAAACTACACGCAGAAGGGTATCAAACTGACATAGCCAAGCCTTCGCCTTTGATATGAAAATCATATCCTATTCGATTTCTGTAACATCCACTCAGCTGACCATGTTGATCACCATCGTGCTAGCTCATACATCATGTGCGAGGGATCGACTATACTCGTGTAGCGATAAATCCGATCTAACTAAGCCTGGTTAACGGATTGAGATTGGTATTACAGCTATACACCGGAACTTCCGAGCGGAAATGTAAGAAGAGAACCGATTTAATCACGTAGAGTCTTAACATGAATGTCCTATATATCGCTAGATGTGGTACACCAGAAAAGCTGAATCACTCACGCGGATCAATAAATTGTATGTTTGGATGTAATCGATAAATTGTTCAAAAAAAATATATTTTCCCAAACGCAAGTGAAGATATAGTAGGCACTGGGCGGCTGTGTATACATGCAATAGTGACATTCCTAGGGCCGGGGTAAGCCGCTAAATAAAAGGTGCCCGGAGAAGGCCAGACCGAAGCGGATAACGAAAGATATCTACGTAGAAAACGTCAGAGTCAAATTAACCTTGTTAAAACTAATCTATTCAAATTATTATTGCAATCTTGGAGATATTTTGTATCGATAAAAAAGACTATCATAAAACCGTAGTGTCACGTATCAGTGCAAATGCCACCTCATGATCAATATGTTAACGTGCCAGGGCTGTGGTTCTTTCTGTTATGGAGATATCCATAGTTGACCTCTCTCCAATTTATTACCTCTACATGGCAGGAGTCTGCTGGTGGACTTTTAGTCCCCGAGGCCCGCCCTCTGTACATGTCACTCGACAAATATATGTAGGTTTATTGTTTTGGTGAGAAATTAAGCAGTACGACGTCGAGAATTACAGGTTAAGTTTCTCTGGGTATTCTTGCATTTACTAGGTTACACAATGTTGAGACGTTTACTCCATCCGACGTCCACGATGCTCATCCATTAACATCAGATGAGTTGTTTGAGCTGATCTGTCATCAACGCTCCCGAGCTAACGTTCTAATTCGGCTTAATCCGGTGCTAGGGGCCGTGTGAATATTTCATAGTCTTCACATGAACAGACACAATAAATGCGCGGCTGCGATTCTAAGGTTAAGTTCTGGAATTCACCGTATTCACGGGTCTGAATGTTAGGTGCCGAAGGATGCTTTCCTGCGGTGTCGGTGTCATATTGTTGCTTTTTAGTCACCAGATGTCGTCAATCTTTCCCATCTCTTGTATATCGCTCCAGTTTCAGTAATTAAGATTTGGATCGCAGTGGGCAGACTTGATATGTTCGCATTTTCGAACTTCCAGGAAATCCGTGCTGTCTATACTGGGCTTCCAACTGTGCATTTGTTCTGAAGCTTATTACGGTTCGCTGATTTGCATTTGATTGCCCAGGGATATAGTGGCCGCTGTGTAACCATGAAATTAAAATACTACGGAGCGGTATTATTTAACATAACTTGACCATCAAATGCATTAGGTGGAAGATTGATATCGCTCACTCGAGCCAATGAAAGTCTCATTGAAAGAGATTCATTCTACCTACGTATATCTCCATCTATTAATGAAAACATTGTTCTGATAAAAAAATAATAGTTTGTTCAAGCCTATATCTGAATGTGGAATGTATATCGATTTTATTTAGTTGCAGTCGGTTTCAGACAGATTTTTGATTTATTAATTCGACAGAAAATTTAGGGAAATCATCTCGTATCTGTCCTTCTCCCCGTTTAAGCCACAATAGACATAAATGCGAGACTTGAAGGAAATTGAAGAATATTTGTCTAGCTGAAAACGGGAGAAAACGCGACAGAACCTAATTGGAAAGAATCACAAAACCAGGTTAGGTAAAGTCGTGCGTGGCAAATAAAAAGAGATCAGCAGATAAAATACATTCTCATTCTGATTTCTGAAAATAGAAATGTAAGAGCAACGCAACAAGTCCAGTCGCCACAAGGTTGATATTATCAAAATTATTCACCTAGGGATGGAATGATTTCACCCGCCTAATATCCATCGTCACGAAGTGAGATAATTTCGAAGCCTTCTTCAAGATAGTGAGCCTTCCTGAATGAAGAAAATAATCATTCAAATCACTTTTCGTCCGTTGTCCATCGTCAGTCCGTCCGTAAACAATTCTTGTTATCGCGATTTCTCAGGAACTACTCGTGGATCTTTCTCAAATTTGGTACACAGGTTCCCCTTGGGGTCTAGTTGTGCAAGATACCTTCTCTGGTCCGATTCGAAAATCCAATATGGCCACAAGGCGGCCATCTTGGATTTCCCCATGAAACTTTGTTATCGCGATATCTCAGGAACTACTGCATGGATCTTTCTCAAATTTGGTACAGAGGTTCCCCTTTGGGTCTAGTTGTGCAAGATGCCTTTTCTGGCCCGATTCGAAAATCCAATATGGCCACCAAGCAACCATCCTGGATTGCCCCATGAAACTTTGTTATCGTGATTTCTCGGGAAGTACTGCATGGATCATTCTCAAATTTGGTACACAGGTTCCCCTTGGGGACTAGTGGTGCAAGATACCTTTTCTGGTCCGATTCGAAAATCCAATATGGCCACACGGCGGCCATCCTCGATTTCAACATGAAAATTTGTTATCGCGATTTCTCAGGAACAACTGCGTGGATCTTTGTCAAATTTGGTACACGGGTTCCTCTTTGGGGTTCTAGTTGTGCAAGATACCTTTTCTGGTCCGATTCGAAAATCCAATGTGGCCACAAAGCGGCCATCTTGGATTTCCCCGTGAAAATTTCTTATCGCGATTTCCCGGGAAGTACTGCGTGGATCTTTCTCAAATTTGGTACACAGGTTCCCCTTTGGGTCTAGTTAGGCAAAATATCTCTTCTGGGCCGATTCGAAAATCCAATATGGCAACCAGGCATGAAAATAACATAAAGCTGCAATACTGACAATTCCATTGCTTATTGATAACCATGAATGTTTCATCGTTCCAAAATATATATTTTCCCAAGCACAAGTAAAGGGATAGTAGATACTGGGCAGATTGTGTATACATGCCATAGTGACATTCCGAGGGCTGAGGCAAATTGCTAATTGAAAGGCACCCCGAGAAGGCCAATCCGCAGCGGACAACCAACTATAAAGTGGAAAACGTCAGAGTCAAATTAACCATGTTAAAACTAATCTGTTAAAGTTATTGTTGCAATCTTGAAGATATTTTGTAGACTATGCTTTGATGAAACAGTCTACCATCGATCTATACTCTCACGTGTCAATGCGAATGCCACCTCATGTTCAATATGCTAACGTGCCAGGGCTGCGGTTCTTTCTGTTATGAAGATATCCATAGTTGTCTTTCAATAATTAAGAGCTGGATCGCAGTGTGCATACTTGATATGTTCGCATTTTCGAACTTCCAGGAAATCATTGCTATCTATACTGACTTCCCAGCTGTGCATTTATTCTGGAGCTTACTACGGTTCGCTGATTTACATTTGATCGCCCAGAGATATAGTGGCCGCTGTGTAACCATGAAATTAAAATACTACAGAGCGATATTATTTAACATAACTTGGCCACCAAAGGCAATTAGGTGGAAGATTGATATCGCTCCCTCGAGCTAATTAAAAGTCTCATTGAAAGAGGTTCATTCTGCCTACGTATATCTCCATCTATTAATGAAAACATTGATCTGATAAAAAAATAATTGTTTGTTCAAGCCTATACCTGAATGTGGAAAGTATGTCGATTTTATTTAGTTGCAGTCGGTTTCAGACAGATTTCTGATTATTAATTCGACGGAAAATTGAGGGAAACCATCTCGTATCTGTCCTTCTCCCCGTTTAAGCCGCAAAAGACATAAAGGCGAGACTTTACGGAAATTGAAGAATATTTGTCTAGCTGAAAACGGGAGAAAACTCGACAGAAGCTAAATGGAAAGAATCACAAGACCAGGTTAGGTAAAGTCGTGCGTGGCAAATAAAAAAATCTGCAGATAAAATACATTCTCATTCTGATTTCTGAAAATAGAAATGTAAGAGCAACGCAACAAGTCCAGTCGCCACAAGGTTGATATTATCAAAATTAGTCTCCTAGGGATGAAATGATTTCGCCCGCCTAATATCCATCGTCATGAAGTGAGATAATTTCGAAGTCATCTTCAAGATAGTGAGCCTTCCTGAATGAAGAAAATGACCATTTTTGTGTTATTACCCAGCTTCGATATTCAACATTAGACCTTTTTTCTAAAACAACAAATCATTCTAAAATTCCAGTTCTAAATAGTGCAAATTTATGTTTAAATCTACTTTTTGAAGTCTCTGTATTAGCCACTAAAAGAGATGTGAACATCAAACGGATAAGAGGCACCCCCGTTTACTACCGATTAGTCAGTTGCGTATTGCAGACGTAATTGGCTAACCTAAGCAGGAAGTCGCCTGGTCGCGTCAATCGTGAATAATGTGAATAACCTTTTCTATGTAGGTCGGAGGATTTTACGAGTGGATACCACTATCAACAACAACAAAACACGAATGAATATCTTCAAAACGAAGTTCAGGATGGTTTTTCAGTACATCATTCAACAATATCCAGTCCAGGTACCACACGAGGTGCGCAGAAGTCTACTGCGCAGAGCAGGAAGTTAAAACGTTAATAGATCACAGAAACTCTGATTGACGTAAATTCTAATCAAATCGTTATTGTTTAATAATTAGTAGAGCTAACGACTAGAATACATTTATTTTCTAGCCTTTACAACATTTTACCTGGTTTTGTAAGTTCTGACGAGGTCATTGTTAATTTCCGGATAGGCCTATTCGTTTAGTAATTTTGAGTGCAAGTTGTGACATATATTCATAACGTACTGACAGTTTACTCAGACAAAGAGTCGAGCGCTGAGCATGAATATTTGCAGGCAGCCCGTCGAACGAGTTCCTGAACATTATTTTGGAAATATATACAACTCATGTTTGAAATTATTATCTTTCAATACTTGACTTTGGTGTCTATTTGAAAAAATAAGTAGAAATTCAGCTTACAATTTGAGCGTAAATTGCAAAAAGATAAACTACCTATCCACTTTTTGCCTTTTTGGTCAATTTTACCTATTTCCTTTTTCACCAAATTTACATGAAAACGGTTTATTTCTCGAAAAGTGTTTATCATGTCCTGTATTTTGATTTGAATGATTGATACATTATGTACCCCTGATCTTTGTCGAAGAATTTCGATATATGTACTACTATTTCAAACTGTAAAAGTGTCAAATTTTCCATTTCGTCGATTTTTTTTCATTTTTTTTTCACTCATATCAAATATACCCATCTTTTCTGGAAAACTGATGCAACAGTTTATTATAATTTACATACAAACAACAATGTTTTTGGAATTACTAGATCGGCCAGCTTTCTACAATACTATTTCCGTCAAATAATACAAGGCATAGAAAAAATTGTCGACTCATCGTTGAAGAACATTATTTTGGAAAATCTTTGAGAGCGAAATGTGCAAAAAGGTCATATGGCCAAAATAATAATAACAATAACAAAAAATTAAGAAGAAAAAAATCTTAGATTTTTTTTCAGGCTAAGGGCATAACCTCAGAAGCCGTGTGATCTACGTATACGTATGGTCTTGGAAAAACAGGTTCGTGCAGGTTTGAAAATATGTTTTCGAATGGTATCTAAAACCCGCCTCAACCCTATCTGGCCTGGGCGATTCGGGGTATGTACTGCAGCCTGGGGAGGAACCGATTTGACCCTTCCCCACTAAATATTTACGCCATCTCTATGGCCAGGGAGCTGAAACTTACCACACTATAACCCTCAGACTAAAAAATGTATTAAAAAAACCCAAACAAACAAACAAATGCAAGATTGCCGCCATAGACCTCGCAATTTAAAAAAAAAAACATTTCTGGGGAAGATTTTTCGGTCGAACTTTTTATTTATGTGTTTCATTGCAATATTTTTCGTGACGTCTTCAGTACAGATCGTATCTTCAATTCCGGACTTTACATGCCGAAAGATGAAGCATGTATATGCCACAATGCGTCGACCATTATGCCAGATATAATCTATAAGTTACAGTTTCTCCCTTTCGTTGCTCTGAAATTCGTGAAAAGAGATACGGGGCAGTCCAAAACAGTCCAAGTGCGCATCATCTTCTGCGTGGGTTTTGCAAAACACAACTGGTTTATTTATAGCACATTAATTCCAGATAGAGATATCATTTATCATCCTCGCGGGTGTAGCAGCTCCTACGCAGAATATCCGTCAATAGTATTTGTTTCACTTTGAAAGACATCCATGCACGATGACCACCTTCATGTGGTTGATTAATTCGCTACAAGCGGTCGATTTCACGCTAGACTTACATAAATGCGGGCTGAGAAGCCGTACTACGAGAAGGTCGATCAGTTAAGGCCCATGTCAGCGGGAGGTTAAGGTATTTCACTACATTTTGTTTACCGAAAGTCACCCGATATATCCCACAAAACAGGATTTGCGATATTTTCGTATCTTTAAAAAAGCGGTTTTGGCACTGATATATATTGCCAGAAATCGGTATGGTGAACGACCCATTTTTGGTGGCTAATTCAAATCAGCGATGCACGCAGTAAAAATGTATGCAAAGAAATAGAATGTCCACCGTCTTAATTTATTTTCTAAGATAGCATGTGAAGTGTTGATGTTTCACTGAACCATACCTTTCATTGAACTCCGTGTTATTTCGTATATTCTTTCATTCGTATGAAAATGATTCGTATAAAAACATGGTCAAATAAATGATTTCTTGGTATCCGGCTACGTCTTACCTACTGAAATCTGGCTACGGTTTATGTACGTATATCCAACTACGGCTTACCTGCTGATATCTGACTATGGCTTACCAAATGATATCCGGCTAAGTCTTATCTACTGGTATCCGACTAAGGTTTACTCACTAATACCCGGATAAATTAGCACACTCATATCTGGCTGAGCTGTGCCCACTGTTATGATCCTAAAGATAATCCCACAAGAGGGCCACTCTCAATTTATACACACAATTCGAACATCGGGTTGGTTATTTCAAATAGATAGACGAAATTACAACGGTATTCACGCAATAATTTTGGAGGATAATATTTACATTATATCAAATTATTTCACTGAATCCTTGCTGCGAGATTCAGATGTATTGTGAAATATCACAGACTGGTAACGAGATCTATTTTCGGGACTTTTCTGATCTGCGGGCTTACGTTTCGTAGCTTGTTTCCAACTCCATTAGGATAGGAGTCTTTACACTTGAGAGCCCCCTGTTACGTTATCGGCGAATTAGCAAAGTTGGTTCGTCTCAGACATGCAGATTTTTATTATATCGGTGTCGAGTCTCTATTACTGTGCGCATAGCAGTTTATTTTATTGAAGAAAAGTTATAATATCGAGAAATCTCAAAAAAAGAATAATGAGGATTACGTACCACAATTCAAAGTTGATCGGCTTGTTGCTCGGTTGGAAAAAAACGGAAAAAATAAATCAACAAATACCTTTGGACAGTGTGGGAACTATTATTTCATTTACAACATACTTTTTTCAAGGATTTATCATCCCTTTAAGATGTAAATTAGTCGCTTGAACTCACAATGCGGTATCCGCTTTTCTTTGGACGTAGTTTTGGTGTGGACGAAAATAAATTTGTTCAACAGATTGTACAAATTATTTTCTTAAGAAGATTTGAGCTATGCGGTTCATCTATCGAAGAATCACTTCAATCCATGATTCTGGTTAGAATCACTTCAATCCATGATTCAAAACCAGAAGAGAACGTTTTCTGTACCGGTACTCTCAATAATTATATGTGTTAAATTAAACTGAGGTACGCGTACAGTACCAGAGGCGCACTGACTCAAGAGGTCTTAGAAAAGGCTCGTATAGTTTCGTTCAACACAACAATTTGCTTCATGAAAGCCCACGAATTTCCAGATAGTTGAAAAATTTGCTTGAATCTGAATCTGAATACACCTGCAGTGAACTTAGGCTAGCCTAATTGAGATGTGACGTCACAAGGTTTCATTCCGACTTTTCTTGTTCTGCTGAGATATCGTCGAATAATAACCCAGAGAGCTATGTATGGGATGTTGTTTTCCTTTCCTTGTTGCAGAAGGGAGATGACAACCTGAGATAATTGATAGATAGGTCATTTTACCTAGCCCTGAACAAGCATAGGGTCGTGATATGCAATTAAAACACTGTTGGACAATTCCGTTTTCTTTCCTCACATGGGAAATCATTATTATATTGGATGTGTATCAAGAGAACAGAAGAAAATATATCATGGCTACGTCAAAATATCAGTCGTTTGTATTTTCTTCGTTCTTTTTCTGTTCGGTCGATTTTCTGGTGTAGCGGAAGCTGCATTCAATTAAAGAAAGAGTGTGAAAGACCTTGATTAAACTAAGATGGAATCAACGGTGTGGGTTATCAAGACACCGAATGTCTCAAGCAGGTGTACAGTACAATGTAGACCTGAGGGTTGGTTTCACGTTCCGGACCCAGGCTTAATTTAAACCCTCACTCACGTTTTTTCTCCAATCTAGGCTAATCCTAATCCTTGCACACCAGACAAACGACTTTCAGCAGTTAGCTGGCAAATCCGTCTAAACGTTCAATTCGACGAAACATATGAAATCTTAGGTGATTCTGAGAAGTCGTTTATTTGACAGTTAAATGTACAATTTTGAAGCCGCCAAAAGTAATATTTTGAAAGCTGAAGATATGCGATAGTTTATTATATTTCGGCCATTTCGAAGCATCATGGAAAAATTATTGTGTTTCTTTGCGTAAATCTGTTCAAACTATCGTGTGATTCTTATCCAAACCAAAATGGCAATTTTGGAGGGGAGACTTTCTCGAGACAAAATTCAGAAATCTTTTCGCAAATTCTGCCAAATATGGGCATTTAGAATATTCAATCACTGAGACGTTCATCTGAATAATATGCCAGTTTAACCCTACCGGGCCTGGGGGAGCCATTACGTTTCGTTACACTCATTGACTTCACAGCTTATCATATTGGGTGTCATTTTGAGCCTGTGTGTATACGCCATCCAAGCAGAGGATCACGGGTAAATTCAAAATGGTGGTCATATTGGGTACCAGAAAAAGTGTTGTTTTCCTCTTTTTTCTTCGAAATTCCTGCTTTTCCGCGAGGAAAAGTTGGCAAACTCTACTTGATTTCACATCAGATTATTATTTACTACTTTATCATGCAGTTGTTGCGAAGAAAACGCTTAAATTCAAAATTCGAAAAATCGTTCAAAAAATACCCCTTTTGAAAATGCCCCTTTTGTGACGTGGTCATGACCGCCATCTTAGATATATTGTTTTATATTTTATAGTAGATGCTGAACCAAGGGTATAGTGTGGCAAGTTTCAGCCCCCTTGCCCAAGGGGTAAGAACAATGTGGGCGATTTGGGAGCTGTCCGGGCATTGGGAGGAGAGGCGGGGGACGGGGGGGGGGACCGAAGGAATTGTTCTTAATGAAAATTTGTTTTGCATCCATCCTACGTACCCTACAGATCATTTTGGCAGTGTCCCTATAATCAGTGTACCGCAGACCATCTCACCCAAACTGGTGTTCAGCTTGTATATTTAAGAGCGTGGCCATACCGCTGTCTATGGTAAACGTACATCCGTACATGTTGTAGCCACCCATATCATGTCTTGAGAAGAGTGTGACTCGGCTTCTGTATGCGGCACCAGTTTGGTGTTTAGAAATATGCAGTCAGTATATTTGTCTGTGGGGTCATATGACTTCTCGCCAATACGCCGACATCGTTTTCCAGCACGCTTTTTAATGTTGCGTTTAGTTGTTGCAAAAAAGGCGAGATTTTATGGTGGACGTTTCGTCCTCGAGGTTGCCCTCTGTACAAATCGTAATATTGTGACTTGTAAACATGGTAGAGAATGAAGCGCTTGGTCGATATCGGTTCTCACAGGTATTTGTTCTGTATACGAACTTGCATTCTATAACTACTCCCTCGTTCGGGCCGTTATTTCTTTCTGGCGGTCACATAGGTCATCATTTTTCATCACATAACCTGACAGGGCTATTACATTATCGTTCTGAGATATTTGTATGCAATACCCCTCATGCTGGAACTAGCGGGCGTATGCTCATGTCATTCAATATATCCACATGGACAAGGGCAATAAAAACGTGGCTGGGGTATAAATCATCACAGGGATCACTTTTGGTTATTGTGATGTTTTTAGAAATATGCAGTCAGTATATTTGTCTGTGGGGTCATATATGACTTCTTGTCAGTATGTCAACATCGTTTTCCACCACCCTTTTACTGTTGCGTTCAAATGAAAGGTGACAGTATACATGTACATCCGGTTTACATTATCAGACAAGCAAAACCTTGATGCTCAAACCATGTTTCATGAAATATAGTGTGGGGCTCGCATCGAGCATTTAGAAAGCAGACGTGAATAATCTCGAGTTTGACAGCAAAAGAAAACTGTTATCGCAAAGATTGCTAAGGGGAAATAATTTAAATTCATAAATTCAAGTCAGTTTCTCTTTAACTCTTCAAAGACGTCGTAATTGTTCTGCTGTCTAATTTTTTCTCTTAGAAATCTAGTTGATGGAAGTTGTTATAACATGTTCCAAATCCTGGTTGCAGAAGATTTGCTTGATTTCACATGTATTTGCATGATCGAGATTTCATCTGAACGCTGGGGAATGTTTTTTTTTCAAAAAAGTATATTGGCCCTGTAAAAACTAGTAATTGCAACTCAATTTGGCCCACGAGTTCAAAAGTATGGTGGACTAAATTGGACCCCCGTCTTTCAATGGTTATATTGAAGACACATTCGCTTGGGTTCACCACGACATGTGATCAATATCACAACACGGAACCAGTTGTTCGGTTTCCAATACACGCTGTCTAAACATAGGCTTTGACCGCCAGTGTATTGAGCCACATAACTGAAATAATGTAATGTAAACTTTTACTTGAAATACATCAAAGAAAAAAAGTAGCCAAAGTTTCCAAACAGTCGACGGGCCAACTGCGTTGATACTACATGCAGATATAGCATTCATTCTGTCGATGATATACGCATCAAAAGTCGAGTAATATATACAGTCTATAACTAGAATGCATACCCATGCATTGTGGTTTAGTACTTGAACAAATCCAGATAGTGTTTGATTGAAATTTATTTTTCCTACTGTTGTATCCGGATAGCGAATGAATTATGCCCTAACATTTTCTTGAAATAAGAAATTTTAGTCAAAATAACTTACATTTTAAGAAAACTTTAAGATATTTTCGTGTTTAAGTAAAATTTGGAGTGGGGTAAGTATATTTTACTTAAACAAGAAAGAATTAAGATTTTTTTCTTTTTGAAATATTGTTTTAAGAAAAATTCTGAAATTTTTTCTTGGCGTGGGGTAAGTAAGCTTATATTTTACTTAAAGGAGAAAAAAATTATTGTTATTTTTTTAATCTTGTTTTAAGGAAAATTCTTAATTTTTCCTTGTTTAAGTAAAATATACTTACCCCACTCCAAATTTTACTTAAACAAGGAAAAAAAACTATTTTTTTTAATTTAAGTTATTTTGAGTAAAATTATCTTATTTCAAGAACATTTTATACGATTATATAATTTTATCTAAAATAAGTAGGGTATTTTTGGCAGTGAACATTTCGATAACTACAAAAAGCGAATATATCATCGCGATAACAGGCGGCACCGTGTACTTGTGGTGGCCTATCCTTTAAACGCGGCACTTTGGCGGGAGTGAATACCTAGAAATATCACTCGGGTGACGTGATGGGGGGGGGGGGAATGGGGGGGGGCGTAGAGGCAAGGGGGGGGTCGAATTCATAACTCATAACGCCAAATCTGTCAATGCAATTCGTATAGGGTATCTTCTATTCGGATCAGACGGATCCAACTGGACCAAACATGCTGCAGTGCTAGATCGTCATCGCAGACGAATGCTATAAGTTACAGTTATTTCTTTTAGTAACCGTGTTTGCTCTAAAGAGCTTCCGGGCAGTTCAATCCAAATTCATCTGCGTGGCATTTCCGAAACATAACACCAAGTTATTCATAACCCATTAATTCCAGAATACTGTTCTCATTTATCGCCGCGTGGGTGCAACTGCTCCCACGCAACATATCCACCATTATTACCAGTTACCTGGACGTTCTCTGTAGGATATCCGTGATTTCGGCGTGTCATAAAACCTCATATCAGACCGATAAAACAACATCGGCGGGCGGCGGGCCGATAATGAGCTGCAGCCGAATATCGGCCCGCTACCTGACCTTTGACACAGTGACGTAAGAACGGTGACTCGCGCTTACCATGGTGATGTAATCCTTTAGCAGACGACAACAAGAAGAGATCACTCTCTGATCTGTACGCGCGGAGTGAGAATGGACGAGCTCTCGCATTCACAATCAAGTGAACTTGATGAAACTGGTAATAATAGTAATAACATGATTTTTTTCGGGACATTATACTTTTTTATTGGCCCTCCATCAGTAATTAGCAGCCCGCCATAGTCATTAGCGACCCTCGGGCCCTTCGGGCCCTTGGGCCGCTAATGACTGTTGGGCTGCTAATTACTGATGTCGGGCCAATAAAAAAGTATAACGCCCTCAAAAATCATGTTATTGTTATATTATTACCAGTTACCGGGACGTTCTCTGTAGGATATCCCTAATTTCGGCGTGTCATAAAACCTCATATCAGACCGATAAAACAACATCGGCGGGCGGCGGGCCGATAATGAGCTGCAGCCGAATATTGGCCCGCTACCCTGACCGTTGACACAGTGACGTAAGATCGGTGACTCGCGCTTACCATGGTGATGTAATGCTTTGGCAGACAACAAGAAGAGATCACTCTCTGATCTGTACGCGCGGAGTGAGAATGGACGAGCTCTCGCATTCACAATCAAGTGAACTTGATGAAACTGGTAATAGTAGTAATAACATGATTTTTTTCGGGACATTATACTTTTTTATTGGCCCTCCATCAGTAATTAGCAGTCCGCCATAGTCATTAGCGGCCCTCGGGCCCTTCGGGCCCTTGGGCCGCTAATGACTATGTTGGGCTGCTAATTATTGATGTCGGGCCAATAAAAAAGTATAACGCCCTCAAAAATCATGTTATTGTTATATTAGCATCTACAATGTATTCCACTTGGACAGACACCTATCATGTGGTTGAATAGCTCTTCATAAGCGGTCGATTTCACACAAGACTTCACAAATGGTGACTGAGAAGCCCTGCAAAGAGTGAGATCTGTGCACCTTCTGTGAACAATACACAGAGACTATTCTTCATCTGTTTTATCACTGCAGGTATTCAATGCACATTTGGCAAAAACTGAGAGTATCGGTATTTCTACGCAAAAACCTTCGGGGTCACAGGTTATTCTAGGTAACACAGGGTCTGGCATAGTAAATCTGTTAATATTACTGATGAAAAAATTCATATATGTGTGCAGATATCGTAATCTGAAACCTCTTTCGAAGGTGCCAAATTATTTTTACTAAACCAGAGAGATATTGAAGAATATATAGCTGAGAACAACAAAAGCAAAAAATCTTTCGAGAGTAGGTGGGGCCCCTTGGCGTTGTATATTTAACCAGGCGGGAGAAAAATCCAACTTTTTCTCCTCCGCCTGTTTAAAGATATAGAAAATCAACAGTGGAGTGTCAAAGCTGCAAACATATCGTCTTACAGAGTACAATTATATGTCACCTCAGGTTACCTACATATATATATATATTTATGCTGTGTGGGTGTTTTTTTGGTTGAGTTGGTGGGAAGAGGAGGGGAATGGGAGGGGGGATTCTTTTAAATGCTCAAATGTTCGTGCCGTGTAATATGTTGTACTGTTGTATTGTTGCATATGTTGTATTATTAATTTTTCTACGTTTGTTTTCGTTCATGTACATTTCGTTTGTCCAATGGGCCATTTTTTTCTTCATATTTTGTAATATATTCCATCGTAAGAATTGAGTATATTTCTCACATGATTTCACGAATGTGGACTCAGTACTATGATACTATGAGGCCTGTAGTTATCTATCAAGAATAGCCAATGAGATTATTTAGGAAATTTTATAGTGTGCTATAGAAATTGTCCTGTAGAAAATTTGTGTAAGACCATCGTCTTGTTGGAAGTTGTTGTGTAGTTTGTGTCGATCGCCTTGTTTTTTATCTCTTATCCCATTAATATTCTTGTATCGAAGAATATAAATATGACGATTAATGTATAAAGATTGTAGTATAATGGGCAAAATGCATACAGATTGTACTATAACGGGTACAATGGGCACAATGTATACAGACTGTAGTATAATGGACACAATGTAAAATGTTATAAAGATAATAATTTGGTATAATAGTAGAATGCATTAGCTATAATGCACACATATTGTAAGGTAATGAGCACGATGTGTACAGATTGTAATTTTAATTTTAATATTTAGCTTTTCCAGCATGGTGCGACTAAATCCGAAGATGTCGGGAAGAGGGGGGGGGAGGGAGGGGAGGGGGTATTAATATGTTTGCTTGTTTCTTTTTGTGTTTACCCCGGGCTACGTGGGCAAAACAACATTATAAATACGTGGCCGTATGGCAAATAAATGCCCAGTGGTCCGTCCAGGGCTAAGTTTAAAAAAAAAAAAAAAAAAAAAAGAGTGAGACGTATATAAAAAATTGAGAGTTCACCCATCGTTGTAAGCAGTTCCAAATCCAAGTGAAAAGTCATTAGATTGCTGACCATTTGTTTTTGTACAATTAACATGAGATTGGTCCCTGGATATAGATATATTTTGCGACTGAGGTTGCAGCGTTACCAATTGCCTTCAACTGAACTAGAATGTTTTTTTCTGAAAAGGTCTACCTAGTGTTCTAGTGTTATATATTCTTCACCCACACCCGGGTTTGATACGCCGGATTGTTTGTTTCAACAGAGATGGATGAACTTACAATCGTATATTTTAAATCATTTTTGATGGTAATACTGAATAAAATAACAAATTATTTGCCTCGAGATTCAGATGCATTGCGAAATAATACACATTGATACCGAGATCGAAGAAGGGTCGCAACTTACAGGATCTTTGTCGGTACGTTTAATACTTGTGTCCAGTTTCGTTCCCCCCCCCCCCCGGCTAGAGTCAGCTGAACGATCAGAGTCGTACTTAGATGAGATCGAACTAATGAAAATCAAGGCTTTACTCAGATTTTTATACCCTAAATAACGATTTGGACATTTATTTTGATAAATGAATCTTCATCATCAATTCGTCTTAAAAACTTGAACATCCCGATTGTTTACTGCGAGTGTTTTCTGAGAAACTGACATGATCAGTTCGTTCAGATTGGACTTCGATGCTATTAGTCGCTACAGTCGATTATCGCTCGAAAATTATCTGTGGGCAATGGCGACATACCCCAAGGGAGATCAGAAACTGGTTCATGATCGCATACGCCTGTTGCTAACGACGATCGGATCTGGTAAACGTTTACCGCCATGACCTTGTTCTCAGAAAGTGTGATAAACGGAATAGTGAGCCTTTCGATTGCATGTCAAAACGATATTTCTCATTTCCAGAAGGTATCAGAAAATGAAATCATTAATATTTCATTCGCACGAAAGTATCAACACTCTTATTCATCATATATTAACCCTTTCTGACCTGGGATTTTTGTGACTTGTCCAGGCCTGTTCTCTTAACCCATGAGCTAGGGAGCTGAAACTTCCCACACTCTATCCTGGGTCAAGCTCTTTCAGAAAATGTAAAAAAAAAATTTTTCGGTCAGATTAAAAAATATAATTTTGTAATTTTGCAAACATTGCATGATAAACTAGTAAATAATAGTTTGGTGAGAATAAAATAGTTTTCGTCCACTTTTCTCCAGTTTGGTAGAAGGGAGGGGCATAATGGTCCCCAGGCTTGGTGGGGTTGATGATAGTGTCCTAAGTTGCCATACGAAATGCATAAAATAGCTCAAAAAGTTACTTATACAACAGGGAACGTCTATATATTCGGGTGAAAGAGCAACTCAAATATACACTGGCGCAAATGTTTGGGTGAAACATTAAAACCAGTAGATTTCAGCCCCTATCAGTTAGCAGTATCTGCCTACTTTTGAAGCTCATATCGAAGGAGAAATGAAGTTTCATATTAAGGTTAGCAAAAATTTTCGTTTAGAGGAACAGAGAAAAGATTTATCCATTAGCGCTTGATTTTGTTATTAAATTGTATAATTCCATCGGGTAAAATATATGCAAATATATGAGAGTTGCGCACAAAGTTCCTCTAACCTGAGAGAGTAAGCACATCTCACTTTGGTGGTTGGGTTAAAAATCCGCCCAAGATTTAATTACTAAACCATGAAGGTTGTTTTATTTAAGTGTTAACAATAAACAATGTCAAAGTTTGCAAGCCGTTGTGACTGAGTGGCTCAGGAAGGCTGTCTGCGTATTCAATAAATCAATATCGCTTGTAGAACGCTGCAGTCTCACCACAGAAACACTTTGTGACTGACACAAGTACCCACGTTTACTCCCTATTCGATAGGCGCATTACTTTTACCGTTTTGATGTTTCTTTAACCCTACCTGGCCTTGCGTGGGGGGGGGGACGAAATGACCCCCCCGCTTACCAAACTTTCTGCGCTACCTCCGGAACGACAAAAAATGGAGTGCTGAAACTCCTTGACTGTATAGTTTATCATGTTGGGATCATTTTGAGCCTATTTGCATAACCCCCGAGCAGAGGATCATGGGTAAATTCAAGATGGCAACCATGTGAGGTATCATAAAGTGATGTTTTTGTCATATTTCTTCAAAATTTCTGCTTTTCCGCGATGAAAAGTGACCAAAAACTTTTATTTCACATCACATTAATATTTACTAATTTATCATGCAGCTTTTGCGGAGAAATTGCATAAATAAAACAATTCGAAAAATCGATCAAAAAATGTCGTTTTTGAAAACGACGTCACTGTGACTTTTTTTTTATATTTTCTGGTAGAGCTTGACCCAAGGGTATAGTGTGATAAGTTTTCGCCCCCTAGCTCAAGGGATAAGAAAAATAATTAGGGGGGAGGAGCGAAATGGCCCTCCAGGCCTGGACAGGCCCCAACAAGCTCATGTGACGTTCGAGCGGTCAGAAAACGTCTATCTTTGCGGTGTACACGAGACTTGAGGCGGCCTGGTCTCAGGTCCCTGTGACAAATTGTCAGGCTGATGTGAACGCAGTCTCGTATGACTGGAATTGGCCAACGAGGAAGGTCCGATTCAACCTGTCACCTTGTCTGGATCGAGGAGGTAGGATGGGAGGGACCTGTAGAAACAACCAAGGCAATAATAAAGTAATAATATTGTATTCTGCAATGTACACAGCTCTGCACGCGCACAATACCTGTAATAAAGATCCCTACTCTAGAGGTAGTTATCGTTAAGTGTTATCTTTATCTTAAAGAGAAAGACTAATAATATACAATATATACAAGAGACCCTATCTATGACGCGTCACGGCCCAGTCTCGTCCAGTCTGGCTCTCGTCGTGGTATGGTACGGCGTCTCTAGTTCCTCTCCGGTCGTAGGCGTAGCCCCGGACCGTATGCAACGTCTACCGTGTCTAAGGTTACACGGCCCAGTTCATCTAAGCGTTATTAATCGTCTCTGGAATCCTCTCCGTATCACTGCCTCTCCTGGCAGTAGCCCTTCGGCGGCATCGGCCCGTACGGCACACCACAGCGGCTTCGGCGGCAGCCCGTTTCGTCTCGGCAGACCTCACGTCTTCGGCGACCCGAATTCGGCGGCAACCCCTTTCGGCTCGGCAGACTTCACGTCTTCGGCGGCCCGACTTCGGCGACCCGTCTTCGGCTCGGCAGACCTCACGTCTTCGGCGACCCGTCTTCGGCTCGGCAGACTTCACGTCTTCGGCGACCCGTCTTCGGCTCGGCAGACCTCACGTCTTCGGCGGCCCGATTTCGGCGACCCGTCTTCGGCTCGGCAGACCTCACGTCTTCGGCGACCCGATTTCGGCGACCCGTCTTCGGCGACCCGACTTCGGCCCTCACGGCGTTGACCCGAGGACGAGTTAATAGGCTCAGATTGTCTACATATATATGTGGTAATAATGCCCTGGTCTCGGGGGCGTATTATTACCTTACAGTGTAATGTCAATTAATACCAATCATTTGTAATAGTATTCAAAGACTTGCGGCAAAGCATAATTCGAGCCCTGCGGCAGTGTAAATATGTACAGTGGATGTAAGCTTGTGTAATCCGTCACCTCTAGCCGAGGCCTGTAGGTAACTAGTGTAAGTGAGTGTGATTAGATCTATTCCGTCCCTAAGACCGACGATCTTGTATGTGAGCAAATATATGTAATCATGTAAAATGGTATTTGTGTGATGGGCTGCAGTGTGGGATATTTGGTGCTCTGTATTCCCCGTTGATGGACATCTCGTCTTCAGATACTGTGCGTGTTAGTATCTTATCCCCGTCTGGCGGTTCGTCTCGTCATCAGATACTGTGCGTGTTAGTATCTATTATCCCCAAGCTATGGCTTAGCTCTCGGCTTTCCAACCCTTCGGCGGATGGTTCGGCGCTGTTTCGGCAGTCAATTCGGCACTTTCGGCGCATTTGCGGCGATCCTGTCTCTGTGCTCTCCCGCACGATGTTTACCCGCCGATCGTCCGGGACAGAATCCCGAACGTCCATTTTCTGCGTCTTATATAGGCTCTGGCTCCCAGAATCCCTTGCGCGCCCAAACATGGCAGCCCCCATAAAGCGAAAGTATACACTCAGGCGGTGTTGGATTTCATGTCAGATCAACAGAGTTCGACTTCCCTCGCCCGGTTGCGATGCAAGATGCGTGTCAGGGATATTTACACATCCCTCGCTGAAAGTTTCAGCGCACAGTTAATACAGGTAAGTCGAATATCCACCATTATCGGTCCATTCACAATGCTATTTAGAATGTCAGCGTAGAACGAAAATGACATCCTCCAGGTCACGGGCATTTTCGTCACACTCAGGCCAGACACGGTTGAGAAAAGAGAGGGAATAAATTAATATGGCATGTTTGCTTCGTAATATAACGAATGCCTCAGTACAGTTCACAGAACAATGTAGACTTCGGGGTTGGTTTTTATTTCACAGAACCCTAGATTCCTGTTTTGATCTCTTATGACTGTTCCTAGCATATAGGATAATCCATTCAAATAAGCTAAGTACAAGTTCAAAGAAACTCTTGAGACTTTCAACCATCGAACCGTTACCTGCGTGAAATTTTTACAATTGGACAAAACAATTCGAAAAAAAAAAATAGTTCGGCATTTCACCGAAATATCAAATCTGGGATAATCCAGAAGAGGAGTGCATATAATATATATATTTTTTTGCTCGTCAAAAATATATATTGAGACCTGCAGAATTATCTTGGTATATTATCATATTCCGCTCATTTCGAAAGTATTGACATAAATCCCGTGCTAAACATCATGGATAATTCTGCATGTATTTTTGTTTTGCTTTTTTTGCAATGTTTGCGTTTCAACGCCTGAAACTCTTCGAAGCATTTATTATTTCATTATTATCTTAAAATGAGAAATTTTGGTGATTTATATTTTCAATTTAAAGGTTCGTACCATTCTCATATCTGCTGAAGGGTAGGCAAACTTGCCAAGAGGAAAAGGGTTGGATTAGCTCATACGCACCTTTTCGAGCAGCCTCAGGAGAAACATAACTTTGTTAAGACTACCGGGGGCTAATTATTGGCTGATTATTTGAAGTATATTGATAGACGGAAGAGTTGGTTGTCCGGAATGTTACCTAAATTGTATAATCTTGATATTTTGAAAGGTTCCAAAAAGCCTAGACCAGATAGAGATAAGAATGATGACAAACGCTGCTTTGCGATAGTAAGTCTCCTTTACTTCTTTTCAGTTCAATATATCTCCATCGAGTAATAAGAGTATACTCGGAGCACTTCCGTCCAGATTCCTGGATGGGGTATGAGAAATGTGATAAAATCTTGATGTTAGGTTGTTCCTTCGATGCTTTTGATGGTAAATAATTACTAAACGTGCCAGGTGTGACACACTGGAATGAGTTTGCATGGGTGTTCTGAACTGTATCACCTGCGTCTATGCCTTTCTGTGAAGTGACGGTCCAATAAATCCAGGTAGACTCACCGCAATATATACACGTGTGTACATCTTGATTATCCGGATATTCATCTCGCGACCGAAAAATCGACCAAAAAATGCCGTTTTTCAAAATGGCGTCGCTGTGACGTCATCAAATCGGCCATTTTGGATTATTTTACATTTTCAATTGTTTCAGCAATCGCGATAAAATACGCATCAGAGTATAAATCCGACGATGTTGCTCAATAACCAAATGCACACGTTTATTTCAGCCAATCTAGCTGCCAACATTGAGAGATGAAGATGTTCGTCACACTGTGAACAAGCTGTGGTGACAAAGTGCCAAAAAATCACCAGTAACTTGGTCCCTTTTCCTACTGATCTTGTTTCGACGCAATCGATGATTTCAAGAAAATGTCACCACTAGCGGTATTGTGCGTTCCGTTTTGGCACTAACCCATACTGCTGATTTTCCTTAATGTCACTAGTGTTATCGTTCCCTTAAACTGATTATACTGGTGACGTTTGTAAAAATCAGCGTTTAGATGCCCCAAATGTGTTTCCGCTAGTGGTGACAAATAAAGAAATGACCGATTATATCTGGGCGGTTGATCTTTGATGTGAAGGCCCGAGGCAGTGGTAGAGATTAATGTTCGTGAGGCAAGATGGGTGCGTCTCTTATCCGTATTATCGGTGACGCGCAGACGACAGCGGGGTTTAACTATCCATATCTGCTGCTAATCACCAAATATGAGTGGAAATCAGCAAGAAGGGTTCGTAAGTACAGATACGGTCTGGATTGTATCTCATTTGCTGAGTAAAGCTGTGCTAAGACGAAATTATTTCATTTAACTTGAAATAGCAGCGCAAACCTGAGGTGGAGTTCGGCATGGCCTACTGAATATTTACGACGTTTATAAATTGGCGGAGGGGGAAGAGGTTCTTTCTGCCCAGTGACAAAAGTAGGAGAATTAGAGAGGGGTGAGGAGGCGAGGTGGGAAGGGGTGACGGGGACGCGTTTCATTGTAGCCCATTATACCATCCAATCATGCTGAATTTATTTTATCAAGCATACGTTAAATTTATCTTTAGCCAATTTTCAAAATTCTAGGCCGGTACATACTCTTCAGATTTTGCTTTTCCAAGCGTAGTCGTTGTTCGATGTCTTTCAGTGATTCGGTGTCTATAACTATCAAGAACACACACACGCTCAGTTACAACAAAAAATGGCTGAAGTGGGTTTGTCACAGTAATGTTGGTTTGGAGGTATTAATATTATGAGAGTCCTTTCCGTATTTAGAAAAAAAGTTCATTGCCATATATTACACCACCTTTCGCCCACTGCACTCCGCCACTGGTTTTCGTTAAATTTGTAACAATACCGACGGTCACGGATACGTAAAGGGGAACAACTTTGCTGACATACCGGTAGAGGGCGGAGTGCAGAGGGGGTCAGATCTATCCTGCAGCCATGCGATAGCTTGCGACGCTACGAATATATACATTTTGATACATTTGTATTATGACGTTCTCTTGTGACGTTTGTTATTTGGACCGCCAACAATGGTATCGCGAGTGGCGTCATGACAATATGGATTGTTGCAACGTTATAGCGAATGATCGACGTCACAGAAGAACATACCAGATTCTTCAATTCATTTGGACTAGAAATATATATCTTACATCATACAACAAGAGCGCCTCGTGTGTCTGTCAATATGTTAGGATAGTCACTCTGCAGTACATCTGTTTTAATTTCATTTTGACCGCCCATTTATCGAACTGGAAACCGTTTTGCGTCAATTTCCTTTGATCCACCATGTTAACAATCTTCGATCTGACCCCCAAGCAGTCACGCCCTCTGCCGTGACGTTGGTAAAATTGCTTCCCTTTGTACATCCGTGACCGTCGGTATTACTATATAATGAACGGACCGCGTATTCTCATTGAAACGGCCATTCGACGAGTCACGTGATGACCGAACAATTATTTTGTTTTTCATATCGCCTCACAATCACATCGGTGATACATCATTGTTGGGTACCAGGTACAAACATTTTTAATTTTCTTGATCGTCTTAATGCACATTTCGATAAATTTCGTAATTTTGTTGATTATACATTGAGGAAGAGGTGTTCCAAATTTCGTTGAAATAGACGGCTCCTATCATATTATTTTCATTTTTCTTGTGTAATTTCGTACATGAACGACAGCCCCCCCCCCCCGCTCACGCCTAATCGACACACAGCCACTCTGTTTCGTTCTGTTTTACCTGAATCTTCAAAAAATTATTGCGCATATATTAAGCAATGTGTCTGCCAAATTTTGTTGAAATAGACGGTTATCGTGAATTGTTATTTTAAGTCCCGGTATTAAACAAGACAAACCACCCCATATACCACCTCATCTTTTCAACCACAGAGGCAATAATGGTAGAGGATATATTGCTTGGTTGCATGGTTGTTATCTCACAACTAAACCGACATTTGATGTACAAGTACATACATATTTCATATACACGCTATCTACGCCTCATTTCTGTTCATATTTGCTATGGTGTCTTACTCACTGTCAGTTTGTAGCACTGTGTGTTTGTAGCGTATAAAACCTGAATCATGTTCATGATTATAAATCCTGGACTGTGACAATCTATCACAAACACATGAATTATATTCCCATGAATAACTCTGAGTGTCATTGCTTCTTGTGGGCAGGATGTAATTGCATAGTTTTGGGGAGCATCCTTGTCGACGCCATTATAAAAGTACTGAAAATAACTTTGTTTCCTTTCAACCACACGAATGTGATGATTTGTGGAGTTGAAAGTTGCAATCAGTGGTATTCCACTCCTTCCGTATCAGCTCACATCGGTACATATTTTGAAGGCAGATGTACATTGATCACTCCTCACACCCTTATCTTCAGATCTACCAGTCAACTTGTATCTCGAATATTGACAAGTTCCCAGTTTGTTTACTTTACGTTCATTTCAAACTGCCACGTTCATCGTGTTACGTGATACAGCGTAATCGGAGCATTGGCATGTAATTTTTGTTCAGTCTACTGTGTTCTCAAAGGAGTACATGTGGTGCAACTACTTGGATCTCTTACTTGCCAAGTCAGCCCGAAATAACATGGATAGAATGGACATTTCCCCACTTAGACACTTCGAATTGAACCCATAGAAAAATAAGAATAGTTATGCCTTTCAGTGTTATATTTCAGATAATGTTTAGCGACCATATAGTGGACATGAATATAGCACAATATTCATGAACGACATTTGGTATTTCTTTTAAACAGTATAACAGGTGCGTTTAATATCATTGGTATATAGTACAGACAGGCTCTTCTTTGTTTTCCCAATAAGTGAAGGTGGACAGTTATTGTATTCTGTAAGTTTTCCGTGCTTCAATGAGAAATAATAGGCCATTTGTGTGTGTGTGATTTTTTTATTGTAAATGACATTTTCATATTCTGGGTTAAAGATGGAGCGAGCAACTGTCCAATGGGGAATTCTCCGAGTGGAAAATGTCCGTACCCATATAAGCCCTTATACAATAGTGAGTGATAGCTTTATGTGACTTTCATTGCGTCTGAGTAATATTAACAGATTGAAAAGGTATATTCACGAAAAAAACCAGGAAGGGGGCTGAATTACCACTCACAATATTTATATTATGGATCACTGATAAGCTATGATCGGAATAGGGCTTACACGCATTTGTGAAACTAAGCGCATACGTTCAAAATAATAGAGCGCTAAAAATGGCACCAGAAAGCTGAGATTTGATCATTTTCATCAATTGTTTTGAATCGCCTGATACTAATAGTCAAATCTGCCCGATTCCAATATATACGGGGATGATCAAAATGTGCTGCTGGTTGTGTAGGCCAACTTGGATCTGTCTAACAACTGGATCATTTGTTTTGACAGCAAACGCTCGTTTACGAGTAAGCATATGTGTGAAAAACACAAACTGTGGCTACTAAAGTATTCGTCCTCTAGCAAATAACTCCGCATGTACATTTGGTTCGTATTGATGGAAACTATTATCGGTCTGTTGAATAAAAAATCTGCTAATACTTGAAAACCGATATGTCACGCAGTTGACTATCAATAGAAAGTGGCAGGTATACCAAGCATCCCAGATGTGACAGACTTTGTACAACTTGTCAGGTAATTGGAGATGAAAAACACTTCCTATTGTGCTGTACTGCTTTTAATGCACATCGAGATATATTGTTGAAGAATATTGAGTCTGTTACATCCGATATATCAAACGATGGTCTTTTTATAAAACTGTTAAGTTGTTCAGACCATGGAGGTATAAATCGGAAGGAGACTGTTCCACAAGCCAGGACTGACTGACCAGCGCTCAGGCCCGCTGAGCTCTTGTGTTTTGAAAAGCCGTCCAGCTGGGCGGCGTGTCTTTCATGTTCAATGTACGCTGCCGCTCTCTGATCCTGCGATTCCTTTCTGTTAAATTAGAAATGGCCGGAAGTGAGGTGTCATCGTGCGCAGTCTCCACAAATTGAAATCACCAAGTGAAAATTATGCGCATATGTCATGTTTATTTATTTCAAATAATTTCCCTTATCACAATATTTGAGTCATGGCAGTATGTCTTGTTGTAGCCAAGTTGACATGGCTTCGTTAGTGGGAACGAACGAAGCCATGTCAACTTGGCTAGTCTTATTGGTGCTGAGCTGCGGGACAGGCTGTCATTTCTCTATCTATATTGTATTTTCTCCTTTTATGCTAACTTCCTCATTTCCAGACATGACCCAAAAATGTGAGCGAGTAGCTACTACTATAGGGAATCGGAAAGTCTATGGTTCTTATAGGAGGCTTATCCCGTTCGTGTAAAATAAGCGACTGAAAATATACATATTTCTCCATTTGAAATACATGGTGACTTCTTCCAAACTATGAAAATTGCACAGTTTTAATGACAAAATAACCCACTTTCCGCATTTCAAATCGGGAAAAAGTTATGCTATGTTAAAGGTCGTAAACAGATCTATATCCTGCTGTTTAGCATTTCCGGGAGGCTTTAACTCAATTTGAATAAAATAGGATTTGGTAAGCATTACTTTGGCATTTTCTCTGTATTTGATGCTTCAAAAAAGCTATTAAGTAATGACCCGGCGTCCGTTTGTGTATACCCCGGTGGGAGCTGATTGCTCGGTGAGTAATCCGCGAATACACAATTGGCAGTGCGATCGTTTAACGGTCGCTTTTGAGATTGACAGGCCCATTGAATGTTATTGTTTTGCCGTTAGAAGATTGCGATTGCAGGTATTTATAATCAAGAAAAAGATATTACTCAAGTCAGGACAAATTATTGTAAATACCACGAAAAATATATACATGCGGTGTTCCTCACAATGGGAAAAGAACACTTTTTCACGGGGCTATGTAGGCCCGTAGGGACTAATGGTCCTGTATTTTAGTCAGAAAAAACTTCAGCACAGTTGGTACCGTTGCCAGGGTGACTGGTCGTTTATTCAACTGCTTTAGGCTTGAGAGGAAGAGCAGAAGAAAAAAGTCCTCAAGTTATTCAGCTACTGCAGACAGTTTGGTCAACTATTTTGGCTAGATTTTGTGTCACCTGGTCTATATTAGTGAAGTTAAATATTTTCTGCTATTCTTATATATGTTCAGATGTAATTTTCACATAGATTTCCTGCTTTAGAGCATGAATACAAAATGGATACTATCCAGAGGTTGACTCAGAGTGTTTTTCCCGAGAGGATGTCATAAATCGCTGGTTGATAAAAACTTTATTTAGAACACTTAACATATAC
>JAVTVY010014411.1:0-62275 GCA_036873755.1 Hanleya hanleyi
TCAGAGGCCACCATTTGCATGTTTTATATTCGTTCCTGTTCGTTAGATGTATTCTTGTCCAATCAGAAGTCTCCATTTCAGAAAGTTCCATCTTCGGCCATGTTCGCTCTGAGCCGTTTATTCTAATCACCGTCGGTCAGGCCAGGATACCGTTGAGGCAACATATCCTCAGATAGTTGTTTGCGCATTCTGAGAATCTATCAGTGCATGGGTGAATACTTTCATCCGATGGGGAGTGGTGGTCAGTTTAACCACGAAGAACGTAACATTGGTTACCCTCTCCACTATCCACTTGGTGTTGGGGCGTTGTTGTTGGGCCCATTTCAAGGGATCCACGGTGGCCAGGTTCTCCAGCATCGTCTCTAGCGACGCCCGGTTAATGATGGTAAACGGTTGGTGAAATACCCGGATGTTACTGCTCTGCTCAGGTAAAAGTATCGGACTTGATCTGTCTCCTTATGCTGCAGCACATAACCAAACGCCAGATTTAATTTGAAGGACGTAGCTTGGTCATTGAAGACGGCTTCCATGTAGCTGCGTAGACGGGCGAGATCGGTCAGTCGGAAATTATAGATGCCTTGAATAGGGCGATGACGGTGGAAACAGTGCCGTATCATGGGTCAATGGCGCCGATAGATGTCACTCACTGGATGGGCGCCCTGTAAGAGATCGCTAGGAACATTTATGGGCTCGTCCAGAAAATGTTCGATGTTATCAGGCGTATGACTCGAAACCGTAACGGTGGGGTCCGGCTGGATATCCAGGCTCTGAACTGTGGGTATAGACGGGCTCTCCTTCATCGCATCACCAGTGGCATTCGTCTCCCCGGGCTCATCTTCACTAGGTCTGACCTTCCGCGGCTCCTCTTCAGTAGGAAGTTGTCGCACATGCCATGGTACCGGGGCATGAATCAACCGTTGGTGTCGCAGCAACTGACTGCGTCGTTTGAAGAGTTGACCACAACCGTTACATTGTTCCGTCGCGCCCGGTGGTGGTGGTGGTGGTGGTGGTGGCCGGAACTCACCTTTGACCCCGGCGCGCAAAGGTTTCCACCGCACGGTGGAAACCTTTACACCGCGCGCGCCGGGGTCAAAGGTGAGTTCCGGCCACCACCACCACCACCACCACCACCACCATCGGGCGTTGACGCCCGGTAGTGGCGTTGGTGGTGGCGTTGGTGGCGTTGATGGTGGCGTTGGTGGCGTTGATGATGGCGTTGGTGGTGGTGTTGGTGGTGTGCGGTGGTGGTGTTGGTGGAGTCGGTGGTGGTGTGTGGTGGTGGTGGTAGAGTCTTTAAATATAGGACACATATGTATTGGTCACACACACACATGCATGCACACACACACAGACACATACACACAGACGCAGACACACAGGTAAACAGACACACACACACACACACACACACACACACACACATGAGTGAGTGAGTGGTCATATAAGGTCGTTTGTACACCAGGTCATTGAGTGCACTTGACCTGCATCCTTTTCATGTTGTCGGATCATGTTTAGATATGTTGGGGTATGACGTCACTTTCGATGTGAATTGAAGGAAAGGAGATGGTACTGACCTGTTTGTGGGGGTTCGTTTGACTGTGCTAAAAATAGGTCACCAGCTAGCGTGCTATAAAAGGGAAGCGGCCTGGTCGTTTCATCAGACACTCTGTCAACCACCAAGATGTTCACTTGTACTACGTGCTCGAAAGCATTCACTCGTCTGCACGACTTGCGCCGCCATGAGGCTACCAAGCACGAAGGAACCGCCCGGCATAGCTGTACGATATGTACACTGTCGTTTCAGCGCCCAGATCATTTACAGCGCCACACGTGCACGCCATGAAGTACCCAAGCGTCCATGCGAAGAATGTGGTCGGATTTTCAAACTGACCAGTCAGTTGCTGCGACACCAACGCACACGACACCGTGTTCTGCAGTCACGTCTGCAGGTAGAAGAGCCCGTAGGCACCAGTATCGAGAAAGCGGGAACTCCCACCCATCGCACGAGGGTTGAAGATGATGATGTCGCCCTAATTCAACAGTCAAATTCCGACGACAAGACATTGGGCCAGATTTTGCACGACGAGGGGAGCAAAGTACACTTCGTGGACGAACCCATACATGTTCCTAGCGATCTGTTACACGAACACCATCCAGTGAGTGACATCTATCGGCGCCATTGGCACATGATCCGGCACTGTTTCTACCGTCATCGCCCCATTCAAGATATCTACAATTTCCGACTGACCAACCTCACCCGCCTACGCAGCTACGTGAAAAAGCCATCTTCAACGATCAAACTACGGCCTTCAAGTTGAATCTGGCGTTTGGTTATGTGCTGCAGCATAAGGACACAGACCAAGCAGCCCGATATTTTTACCCGAGCAGTAACATCCGGGTATTTGACGAACCGTTTACCATCATTAACCGGGCGTCGCTAGAGGCAATGCTGGAGAAACTCGACACTGTGGATCCCTTGGAATGGGCCCAACAACAACGCCCCAACACCAAGTGGACAGTGGAGAGTGTGACCAATGTTACGTTTTTCGTTACCAAGCTGACCGACCACTCCCATCGGCTGAATGCGTCACTCATGCACTGATGAATACCATAACATGCCGTACATACTCTATATGTCTACATGTTGATCGTTGACGTTACGGAGATGACCGAAGAGACACGGGAGTTACCGAAGATGTCACGGCTCGGCCCTCGACTTGGGGATAGTTGAACTGAGTGTGCTAAAAATAGATCACCAGCTAGCGTGCTATAAAAGGGAAGCGGCCTGGCTGTTTCATCAGACACTCTGTCAACCACCAAGATGTTCACTACTTGCACAACTTGCCAGAAGCTGTTTACTCGTCTAGATAATTTACGACGCCACGAGGCTTCCACACACAACAATGCTCGGTATACTTGTACAACCTGCGCACGGTCATTCAATCGGGAGGATCATTTACTGTGCCACGAACGCTCATTCCACGAGGGCGCGACGGAACAATGTAACGGTTGTGGTCAACTCTTCAAACGACGCAGTCAGTTGCTGCGACACCAACGGTTGATTCATGCCCCGGTATCATGGCATGTGCGACAACTTCCTAGTGAAGAGGAGCCGCGGAAGGTCAGACCTAGTGAAGATGAGCCCGGGGAGACGAATGCCACTGGTGATGCGATGAAGGAGAGCCCGTCTATACCCACAGTTCAGAGCCTGGATATCCAGCCGGACCCACCGTTACGGTTTCGAGTCATACGCCTGACAACATCGAACATTTTCTGGACGAGCCCATAAATGTTCCTAGCGATCTCTTACAGGGCGCCCATCCAGTGAGTGACATCTATCGGCGCCATTGGACCATGATACGGCACTTTTTCTATTCAAGATATCTACAATTTTCGACTGACCGACCTCGCCCGTCTAGGCAGCTACGTGGAAGCCATCTTCAATGACCAAGCAACGTCCTTCAAATTAAATCTGGCGTTTGGTTATGTGCTGCAGCATAAGGAGACAGATCAAGTCCGATACTTTTACCCGAGCAATAACATCCGGGTATTTGACCAACCGTTTACCATCATTAACCGGGCGTCGCTAGAGACGATGCTGGAGAACCTGGCCACCATGGATCCCTTGGAATGGGCCCAATAACAACGCCCCAACACCAAGTGGATAGTGGAGAGGGTAACCAATGTTACGTTCTTCGTGGTTAAACTGACCACCACCCCCATCGGATGAAAGTATTCACCCATGCACTGATAGATTCTCAGAATGCCTAAACAACTATCTGAGGATATGTTGCCTCAACGGTATCCTGGCCTGACCGACGGTGATTAGAATAAACGGTTCAGAGCGAACATGGCCGAAGATGGAACTTTCTGAAATGGAGACTTCTGATTGGACAAGAATACATCTAACGGACAGGAACGAATATAAAACATGCAAATGGTGGCCTCAAGAATCTTCTTGAATTGTAAATATACCCAACGCGGCTCCCCCAGCGTGGGTTTGATGTAACATTGGCGAGAATAAACTATATGAAAAAAACTTCTTGTTGTTGTTGTTCTCTCATGTGTCATCCTTGTTGTTGTTGTTGTTGTTGTTCTCTCTCCGGTCTATATCATAGTGTTATGTTAGAGTGTTAAAGCGTAACGACGGGCGTCGAGGGCGTCACTGCATTTCGAAGAATTAGTGACAATTCCATGGAATATCAGAGCTTCTGAGCTATTTCACCAGGGCGTTGAAGCATTAAGAATGGCTTTGGTGGGCGTTGCTACAACATGACACCTCACACGACGCATTCGCACCGCGGATGGTCCATCTCTACACCAAATAACATCCTTCACTGCTAAAAAATGCCCACTTTCGCTACTACTCGTACTGATGACGTCACCAATGACGTCACAGATGCTGTGGATATCCCTCAACTCGGAATGTACACCCCGTGAGCTACAACATGACACCTCTCAGGATGCATTCGGACCAAGGATGGTTCCTCTCTACTCCGAATACCTTCCTTCACTGCCCCAAAATGTCCACTTTCGCTACTACTCGTACCGATGACGTCACTAATGACGTCACAGATGATGCGATCTGCGCATGCGCAGATTGACGCGACTTGCATTCAAAAACACGCCATTCTGACTCTACCCCACACAAGCTTCACTTTGACACCCTGCACGACCCATTCGAACCAAGGATGGTGCCTCTCTACCCCAAACACACCCCTACATAGCACCCAAAATGCCCCTTTTCGCTACTACTTGTACTGATGACGTCACTGATGATGTCACAGATGACGCGGACATCCCTTAAATCGGAATGTACACCCCGAGAACTACAAGATGACACCTTCCAGGACGCATTCGAACCGTGAATAGCCCATCTCGATCCCAAACACCTTCATGTACTGCCCGAAAATGTCCACTTTCGCTACTACTCGTACCGATGACGTCACCGATGACGTCACAGATGACGCGGACATCCCTCAAATCGGAATGTACACCCCGAGAACTACAAGATGACACCTTCCAGGACGCATTCGAACCGTGAATAGCCCATCTCGACCCCAAATACCTTCATGTACTGCCCGAAAATGTCCACTTTCGCTACTACTCGTACCGATGACGTCACCGATGACGTCGAACATCCCTCAAAATCGGAATGTACACCCCGAGAACTACAAGATGACACCTTCCAGGACGCATTCGAACCGTGAATAGCCCATCTCGACCCCAAATACCTTCATGTACTGCCCCAAAATGGTCACTTTACTTACTACAACCAACTGCGCATGCGCAGATTAACGCGACTTACATTCAAAAACACACCATTCTGACTCTACCCCACACAAGCTTAACTTTGACACCTCACACGACCCATTCGAACCGTGAATAGCCCATCTCTACCCCAAACACACCCCTACATAGCACCCAAAATGCCCCCTTTCGCTACTACTCGTACTGATGACGTCACTGATGACGTCACAGATGACGTCACAGATGACGGGGACATCCCTTAAATCGGAATGTACACCCCGAGAACTACAAGATGACACCTTCCAGGACGCATTCGAACCGTGAATAGCCCATCTCGACCCCAAATACCTTCAATTACTGCCCGAAAATGGCCACTTTCGCTACTACAACCAACTGCGCATGCGCAGATTGACGCGACTTTCATTCAAAAACACACCATTCTGACTCTACCCCACACAAGCTTCACTTTGACACCTCACACGACCCATTCGAACCGTGAATAGCCCATCTCTATCCCAAACACACCCCTACATAGCACCCAAAATGCCTGTTTTCTATACTACGGGCCAGGCTGCGCATGCGCAGACTATTGAACACAGACGAACCATTAGTGTAGTCAAGTGCTCCTCCACGAGAGCTTCAAAATAAGACCTCACTCGACCCCGCTGGACCATTAGGGACTCACCTAGACTCCAACATGTCCACCCCGTATGGGCCTATACACCCATAGCCATGCAGTATAGGCCTATGGGCCTACCCAGGCCTCGGTGACTTTTTTCAAAAATTTCACCGATTCGCTCCGCAACACTTCCTATCGTGTTCTAAATGACGAGACGAGTAAAACGAGACCCCACAACCCTAGCGCAAATGTATAGAAGTACGTTTCCCAGGGGGACAAACATTGATCCTATACCCCAGTATGGAACTATATGGGGCTCGGTGACTTTTTTCAAAAATTTCACCGATTCGCACGGGGCCACTTCCTATCATGTTCTAAATGACGAGACGAGTAAAACGAGACCCCACAACCCTACCGCAAATGTATAGAAGTACGTTTCCCAGGGGGACAAACATTGATCCTATACCACAGTATGGGACTATATGGGGTTCGGTGACTTTTTTCAAAAATTTCACCGATTCGCACGGGGACACTTCTTATCATGTTCTAAATGACGAGACGAGTAAAACGAGACCCCACAACCCTACCGCAAATGTATAGAAGTACGTTTCCCAGGATGGTCCTATACCCCCCATACCCCATATAGGCATTTCCCCGTAATTTAGGATAAAGTCCGTATTCCGTATTTTTTCAGGAAAGATTTTACATACACCCATCCTGGAACTAGGGGGAGATAACTCTATTGATAGACAAGCCCCGTTAAGCCCGGCGACCTATATACCCCTCATACCCCATATAGGCATTTTCCCAGGTTTTTCGATAAAGTCCGTGTTCCGTATTTTTTTTTTTCAGGAAAAATTTTTACATGCACCCACCCAGCCATCAAATACCCCTTCACCTAGGCTTCACGTTGATACCTCACTCGACCCCATTCGACCATTAGGGGCTCCCCTAGCTCCAAAACGGCTATTTCCATACCCTTGGGCCACCGCACATGCGCACAATGCCGATATTTCAATCCCACACCCACCCCATCAGATGCCCCCTCACATAAGCTTCACTTTGATACCTCACTCGACCCCATCGGTCCACTATGGGCTCCCCTACATCTCAAAACGGTTATTTCCATACCCTTGGGCCACCGCGCATGCGCAGAATAACGCTATGTCAACCCCACACCCAGCCCATTAGATGCCCCTTCACATAAGCTTCACTTTGATACCTCACTCGACCCAATCGGACCATTTTATCTAGGGACTACTTTTTCTCCGCGGAAGGTTTTCCCGCGACCGAATCACCGCCAGACATGACCGCATCACCGCGGATGAATACATTTTTGACCTGGGTCACGTGATATGCAAATTTGGAACTCTCCTGTGCTGGAGGTAGCTTTTTGGTCTTTCTGCCGGAACTATACTGCACTTGACCTCTGTGACCCTCCCGTGACCTCCAAGTTCCTCCTCATTCCTCCACCGGGGGGAACAAAAAAGTAGGTCAATATGCGCTGTAATAGCCTTTATATACTACTTATGCATCAGCACTTACTGAGCAGGAAAAAATATTCTATTCGACCTTATCCTCTCAAACGAGGGCCCTTTTCTTCTATGAGGTTAGCCTTTTTGACAATTCAGAAAGCTTCAGATTCACGTCCCTTGACAACCATTTCCAGGAGAAACCGCACTGCGGTAGCCTAATGATTAGAGCGTCGGCCTCGTAAGCGGTAGGTAATGGGTTCAATCCCAGGCTGGGTCATAACAAAGACTTGAAAAATGAAACTTGCTGCTTCCTCGCTTACACTCAGCATTAAGAACAAGAACTGGTTCGCTCGGTGTCAGTAAAATATGACTGAGTGGGGTGTCATGTCTGCCTATGTCATGAAATTTCAGTGGGACAGCACTATAAAATGGCAGCATTAGATCTGCTCTGTTACAAGCCATTTAATGGCGATGAGGCAAAATCATCACCCTTAAAAGGTGATGGCCGTCACCATGATGGATCTAACTCATCACCCTCTGAAAGGGATGGTCAGGTTTGATCACCATTAAAGGATGCTGGGTCATCACCTTTTTTTCTGGCTGTGAGTAAACAGCGATATTCACAGATTCTGACTAGAAATGGTTTGTATCCTCTCTTTCAAATTCAGCATTCAGCAGATATAATTTATATCTATCTACCAGTGTTCGCCTCATTCCATCATGGAATCCCTACATGAAATTCTGGCAAATTTTGGCGGTATAAAGTTTTATTAACTATATGTTGTCAAGCTCATGTACTTTTCTTCTAACACGGTCCCTCCTGGGTTGTATTTAATTTAATTTCCTTGCCTGGAATTTTTTTCTGAATCTTGATCTAAACTGGTGGGTCTCCAAGCACATTGTTGCCTGGAAGTTAAGAACCTTATCAGTATAATGCAGACTTCCCTGTTCACAACATTTAGTCCACCAGAAAGTCGAATACCGCTACGATTTTAATCTTTACACGCAAAAAGTTGCGATTTGGTGGATTCTGATAGTAATTGACATTTAGTATAAATCTGTATCTCATACTAAACACATTGTTAACTGGAATTTAAGAACCTTATCAGTGTACTGCAGACTTTTTTTTTATATAAATATTTATTCAGGTTCACAAGAACAACAAGAGATACACAATACAATCACAAAGAAATCACATAACAGGAAAACCAGGCGACAACAAACCCTTGGACATATTAATGATGCATATAAGTGCTACTATAAGTTTAAGTCACTGTGTGATAGTAGAAAACCATTTTTTTATCTGGAAAAAACAAACAAACAGAAAGAAAGAAAAGAAAAACTACGTTTCACAGATACATACACACAAAAAAAAATTAATCCACCAGGAAGTCGAATTCCGCTGTGATTTTAATCTTTACATAAAAAGGTTGCGTTTTGGTGGATTCTGATAGTAATCGACATTTAGTATCAATCTGTATTTCAGACGAATGTGTTAGGTGTAAGCGTCTGCTCGTGAGAAACACGGCCTATGGGGCGGGCGGGAGGGGGGGGGGGGGCTGTGTATTTTCATTATGGTCACATTATTTCTCTATATGAAGTGTTAATCATTTCAATGATACTTGGATTGTTCACATCTGGAAGTTATACTCAAACTCCACCTTGATATAGAAAATTACAAGAATATGTAAATCATGTTCGGATGATAACTCAGAGATGATATATGCCGGAGAAAAATCTTTGTCGACAAGCTACATCTCTTTCTCACATCAACTGACATATTTAATATCACTACTGAAGCAGACATTAAATCCAGATGTAAAACCGACCATTTCATAATTATATTGAAATGTATGTTTACAAGTAGCGAATGATGTAAACCCTACAGAAAATTTAACTGTTGATTATACTCAAAAATATAGCTTAGTTAAACTTGATACGGACATGATTACAAACACCATTGACGAATACGTCTTACCAGTTTATAACCGTGACGCCTTATCAAATGTTGAACGGGCAGTGATACAATTCAGTACTGGCGACGCCATTTTTAAAAACTCTTCAATGAAAATCAGTGAGGGGGTCTATCAAATAGAAACACTGAAAACACGATCATTAGGAAGGGGGATAGAACAAAATTTTGCAAACATAAATATCGAAAGGCTGGCTGATCTTTAAGGGAAAAGCAAAAGCAAATTTAAAAAATATTCGAAATGAAAATATGAGCAGGCTAAAAATATTTCCTGGGCCTGAAAAAATAAAAAATAAAAAATGCACAAGGTATTGCAAAATTAAAATTAGATAATTGGGAATAAATATTTGGCAACCGAAAATGAACAAAATGTGTTTTACGAAAAATTATATGCTAGTAATAAAAGTAGAAATACGGAATCATTTAGAAACAGTAGAATATATACCGGCACTTTGCTCAGAGGAATATTTTATATAAATCCTAATCATTGACCATTATTTTTATCCAAATAAATTTTCAAGTGCTTTCCAAAGTATATGTATCTCAGTAACGCTTTGATTGTGCCTGTTCATTTGAACAACATGAGGGTGTAAAACATATGCTATTCAAACGGCCGGGTTAAGCGGAATTAGACACAAGATACCAAACGTTGCGCCAGAGATCCCGCGCGCTATTTTTTTTTTTTTTTTTTGCTGTCAGTGTACGATATTTATCACAGAATTTGACAAACTTTTAATGTAGGCGTTTGGTGATATAGGCCTGTTTCTGCAATAATATTCTGTGGCGTTGATTGAAATCGTCACAGCCTGCACATTATTTATTTGTCTACCTGAAGCTGGAAAACCACGAGAGTATTTGAAACAAGAAATATCTTCAAAAAATGTTCGGCGACGGAGTTTATATGCGTAATCTGCAAAATGCTCATTCTTCAAAATAGTTTATAATAATAACCACTCTCATTCCTTATTTGGGGGCTCGCATCCTAACGCTGCAGATTGCTTGATCAATTTGTATTCTGTTAATGGCCGACTGGTATACAGTTTGAATAAACCCTATTCTCAGAGAATCATTTTCACTAATATACTAGTAAGGGGAATATAACACTTTACCTCTTTTATTGTTTATACACCTGATATAATCGTCCTATATAACGTGGTACTGACAATACGTTAGCTTCGTTCGTAATTTTCTGCTGTTATGTGCTGTTATATATTCGTCATCAAGTATATCACGTGTGACCGCTTAAAATCACGTGTTTGTTAGTCTGGAAATCTTACGGTTGACCTGTACTCGGAAAAGCCTAGATTTTAACCTGCAACTTGAATTACTGCAAGTCGTTATACAATCAGTTAACATCAACAGAAATCGTTTATTAAACCTAATATAGACTGTGGGTACGTCTGGTATTCAGGCACACAATTAAGTGTCAATCACAAAATCAAGGCTAAAGTGCGAAATGATAATTGCGCCAGTCCACCCGATATTATTTTCTTGTTCAATCGCGATTACAACGCACGTTCGTTTATTGACATAGCCCATATTAACTGATCTTCGACTTCCGCCGTTTCACGTTCAATCACATAATCCTATAGCTAGTATATGTTGTTTGGAGGTACAGAATGCGACTAAAATATAACATTGTCCATCCATTCGTTTATGCAAATACCTTTTCATTTACATATTTACACAGAACCACATTGTCACAATTTGTAATTTGAATACCTACATTTACGTGAGTTTAGTTAAAAATGTCAGGCATTTTTGTATTATATTTTAATATGTTGCATAAATTATTCTACGCTCATTCAATCCTATGTCCTTGGATAAAAGAGAGTATTGAGAGACGTAGGCCCATTCATGGATTGAATGAGTGTACATGTATTATTCGAATAAGAGCATGAACAATGATAATTCGTCATCCACATTGAGCCACCTATCGGTACGATACCGTGATCGTGAGTCAACTACTTCGGTCTATAAAATACTGTCGACACATGCTTATTGTAAAGGCTGAGACGATCGACGAGCACCCAGAGCGTATCTGATGAACGGCTGAATGATCTAGTTCAATTTGTAAGTCAGCATCTTTTTAAACAATCTCAGATCACACATTGAAAAATAGAATAACTAAACTAAAATATTTCACATTTACTTTTCATATTACAAACAATGGGCCTGTTATATGTATGTAGAATTGTGTACTTTTGTTTACAGACATGAACTTTCGCACATCGATATGTTGAGGGTGCTCATATACATGTATTTAAGATCGGGGCACAAACGCTATGATCTTATTCTCGCAAGCCAGGCCCTTGATGCGCTGGGATTTGATGCCCCACTCTTTTTGCACCCAGGATCCTTCAGATTATCATTAAATTCCTACTTATTTTCCCGAATGAGATAATTATATACATCAACACATATTTACTATAAAAAAAATCCATATGACCTCATCTTCTCAAACCAGAGTACTTTTCTTCTAGGAACTCTGCCTTTTTGAGACTTTGAACCTCTTCATATTGACGTACATTAACAACCAGTTCCATGAATAGAATAATTCAGTATATCAGCAGAGACTAACCAGAGAAGTTATCTATTTTATCTCATCCGCTCAAGCCAGGGCTTTGAACCGCTGGGAATTGCGTTTAAAACATCTTTAGCCAGGCTTGAACTCATATGTTCGCGGATGGAATTAAGAGCGTTATTGGCTAGAAATGATTGTCATTTGCAGACTTTAAGGGGATTTGATAACTTTACCGGAAGTCACCAGATATATACACCAAACCTGAATTTATAGACAAATGAGCATTTGTATCAAATAATGAACCTAGAATATCTCTCAAAACGGTCATCATCAGCTAAAATTTCACCTAGCTGAAGGAAATCGGCATGGTGAAGGACCCATTTTTGGTGGCTAATTTCCACCAGTAATAATGCGGTAAAAATATTAGCAAAGAAATTGAATGTTCATGACGTAAATTTTTTCCGAAGGTAGCATGTTTACTGCACATTTTTGACTGAACCCTAAAATTCCTTGAAATCCCTGTTATTTCTTAGGTCACTTATTCATACGAAATGATTTAAATAAAAAATACTATAGGGTTAAAGTATCAGATTGTTTGGATATGCTCTTTTTTTCAAGTAGTACTTCAATATTAAACTGTTATTTAGGGGGCTTTACATCTTGTTTACGTCTAACGAAAGGTAACGAAATCCCTTAAATGCTTATATTGTAGAAATAATTCAAGACTTTACGGAATGATGCAAATCTTACAATTTTGTATGCGATACAGTTAGTAGTTCACTTACGAATAATGTCAATGAAAAATGAAACGTAATTTGAGAGATTCAGCGTTCAGCATATTATTCCTGTAACTCTACAGAGTGTTCGTATCATTCGATCAGGAGCTCCTCCGAGAAATATAACATTCTGGCGCATTTCACAGTATATTTCCGAGTATTATTAACAGTACTTTTCGTGAAACGAATGTAAATAGATCAGTTTTCTCGTCATTATGTTAATATATCACATTATTGCATTCACGAAAATGACTAAAGGCTTCTAGCGGAAAGCCCTGGCTTGAGAGGAGGAGGCCAAATTTATAACTTTTTCTGGTTAGTATCTACTGATATATGACAACAAAATTCCACTCCTAGAAATAGGGTGAGTGAGTTAATAGGTTTTAACGTAGCTTTGAACATTTTTTCCCCAGCTACACGATGGGGAAGGAAAGGGAGGGGAGGGGGAGAGGTTGGTGTACCTACTTGTAACAGAGCAGATCTAATGCTGCCATTTTTATAGTGCTGTTCCACTGCAATATCATGTCGTAGGCAGACATGACACCCCACTCAGTCACATTCTACTGACACCGAGCGAAACAGTCCTTGTTCTTAATGCTGAGCGTAAGCGAGGAAGCAGCAAGTTCCATTTTTCAAGTCTTTGTTATGACCCGACCTGGGATTGAACCCAGTACCTACCGCTGCCGAGGCCGACGCTCTAATCATTAGGATACCGCAGTACGGTTTCTTCTGGAAATGGTTGTCAAGGGGCGTGAATCTGAAGCTTTTTGAATTGTCAAAAAGGCTTACCTCATAGAAGAAAAGGGCCCTGGTTTGAGAGGATGGGGTCAAATAGAATATTTTTTTCTGTTCAGTAAGTGCTGATGCATATAACTATCTCATTCTCGGAAATGATTATAAGCGTAATAACTATCCGAAGGGGGAACTGTGTACCAAATAGAGCGGGACATCACATCTAGGAGAATCAAGGCCATGGTTTGCGAGAATGGGGCCAGAGAGGCGCTGTCCTGATCTTAAACGAAATACCACCCTTCAAAATATGTGCAAAATGTCATGCTTGTAACCAAAAGTGCACTATAAGGGAGGATTTCATATGTTAAGGTAAATAATCCTTTACACAAATCCGACCTCATTCTCTCAAGCCAGGGCCTTATTCCACTAAGGAAGTCCTGTATTTTGCACTTCAGACAGACTTGAGCTTAATATGTTCGCGGATGGACACCCAGAAAAAAGGGTGATAGTTATCACCCCACCCCGAAAAAGTGATGGGTTAGAGCCATCACTCTTTTTCGTGTTCAACTTTAAAAATGATGGCCGTCACCATTTAATGGTGATGAGGCAAAATCATCACCCTTAAAAGGTGATGGCCAGGTTTGATCACCATTAAAGGATGCTGGGTTATCACCTTTTTTCTGGCTGTGAGTATACAGCGATATTCACAGATTCTGACTAGAAATGGTTTGTATTTGCAAATTGTAATTGATTTAAAAAGTTACTCAATGATACAAATCTTGCACTTTTGTGGGCAATACAGTTCGTAAAAAGTATTCAGTTAATGTCAATGAAACCTGCATGTTGGATATTGTTAACTCAAATTATACCCTTCTTCTCTTTCAAATTCAACATTCAGCAGATGATTCATATCTATCTTCCAGTGTTCGCCTCATTCCATCATGAAATCCCTACATGAAATTCTAGAAAATTTTGGCGGTATAAAGTATTATTAACTGTATTTTGTCAAACCCATGTACTTTTCTTCTAACATGGTCCCTCATGGGATTTATTTAGATTTAGATAGTTTGACCCGAAGGTTTTGGGTTGCAACTGGGCCTGCCCTTGCCTGGAATTTCTTTCAGAATCTCGATGTAAACTGGTGGTTCTCCAAGCACATTGTTAACTGGACTTTAAGAACCTTATCAATGTACTGCAGACTTGCCTGTTCACAACATTTAGTCCACCGGGAAGTCGAATCCCGCTATGATTTTAATCTTTTACATGAAAAGATTGCGTTTTGGTGGATTCTGATAGTAATTGACATTTAGTATAAATCTGTATCTCAGAGTAAGCTCATTGTTAACTGGAATTTAAGAACCTTATCGGTGTACTGCAGACTTTTTTTTATATAAATATTTATTCAGGTTCACAAGAACAACAAGAGATACACAATACAATCACAAAGAAGTCACATAACAGGAAAACCAGGCGACAACAAACCCTTCGACATATTAATGATACATATAGTTATAAGTACTGTGCTACTATAAGTTTAAGTCACTGTGTGATAGTAGAAAACCATTTTTTTTATCTGGAAAAAAAAACAAACAGAAAGAAAAGAAAAACTACGTTTCACAGATACATACACAAAAAACAAACAAAAAAAACATTTAGTCCACCAGGAAGTCGAATTCCGCTGTGATTTTAATCTTTACATGAAAAGGTTGTGTTTTCGTGGATTCTGATAGTAATCGACATTTAGTATAAATCTGTATTTCAGACGAATGTGTTAGGTGTCAGCGTCTGCTCGTGAGAAACACGGTCTATGGGGCGGGGCGGGAAGGGGGGGGGGGGCGGCGGGAGGGCTGCGTATGTTCATTATGGTCACATTATTTCCCTATGAAGTGTTAATCATTTCAATGATACCTGGATTGTTCACATCACTTCATGTGATAACTGGAATTACAACACATATAAGGGAAGTGGGAAGAGGTGCCGACATACTGACAGAGCCACATGACTTCACAGTATAGTCTTTCGGTTAACCTATTCTAAAGCACATACCAAGAATCTAACGATTCGTGATATGTGTTGTATCTCAGGTACGCTTTTATTGTACCTGTTCATGTGGCAACTTGGATGATATGACGACATGGCCCCTAGCACCACCGGCATAAGCGGTATTAGATACAGATCTAGAGAGCTATGATGGAAATGCTCTGACAGTTATACTCAAACCTCTGGAAGTTCTGTTCTGAAAGTTATACTCGAACCGACCTTGATATAGAAAATCACAAGAATATGTAAATCATGTTCGGATGATAACTCGCGAAAATCAGAGATGATATATACCCGGAGAAACATCTTTCTCGATAAGCTACATGTCTTTCTCACATCAACTGACATATTTAATATCACTACTGAAGCAGACATTAAATCCAGATGTAAAACCGACCATTTCATAATTATATTGAAATGTATGTTTACAAGTAGCGAATGATGTAAACCCTACAGAAAATTTAACTGTTGATTATACTCAAAAATATAGCTTAGTTAAACTTGATATGGACATGATTACAAACACCATTGACGAATACGTCTTACCAGTTTATAACCGTGATGCCTTATCAAATGTTGAACGGGCAGTGATACAATTCAGTACTGGCGACGCCATTTTTAAAAACTCTTCAATGAAAATCAGTGAGGGGGTCTATCAAATAGAAACACTGAAAACACGATCATTAGGAAGGGGGATAGAACAAAATTTTGCAAACATAAATATCGAAAGGCTGGCTGATCTTTAAGGGAAAAGCAAAAGCAAATTTAAAAAATATTCGAAATGAAAATATGAGCAGGCTAAAAATATTTCCTGGGCCTGAAAAAATAAAAAATAAAAAATGCACAAGGTATTGCAAAATTAAAATTAGATAATTGGGAATAAATATTTGGCAACCGAAAATGAACAAAATGTGTCTTACGAAAAATTATATGCTAGTAATAAAAGTAGAAATACGGAATCATTTAGAAACAGTAGAATATATACCGGCACTTTGCTCAGAGGAATATTTTATATAAATCCTAATCATTGACCATTATTTTTATCCAAATAAATTTTCAAGTGCTTTCCAAAGTATATGTATCTCAGTAACGCTTTGATTGTACCTGTTCATTTGAACAACATGAGGGTGTAAAACATATGCTATTCAAACGGCCGGGTTAAGCGGAATTAGACACAAGATACCAAACGTTGCGCCAGAGATCCCGCGCACTATTTTTTTTTTTTTTTTTTGCTGTCAGTGTACGATATTTATCACAGAATTTGACAAACTTTTAATGTAGGCGTTTGGTGATATAGGCCTGTTTCTGCAATAATATTCTGTGGCGTTGATTGAAATCGTCACAGCCTGCACATTATTTATTTGTCTACCTGAAGCTGGAAAACCACGAGAGTATTTGAAACAAGAAATATCTTCAAAAAATGTTCGGCGACGGAGTTTATATGCGTAATCTGCAAAATGCTCATTCTGCAAAATAGTTTATAATAATAACCACTCTCATTCCTTATTTGGGGGCTCGCATCCTAACGCTGCAGATTGCTTGATCAATTTGTATTCTGTTAATGGCCGACTGGTATACAGTTTGAATAAACCCTATTCTCAGAGAATCATTTTCACTAATATACTAGTAAGGGGAATATAACACTTTACCTCTTTTATTGTTTATACACCTGGTATAATCGTCCTATATAACGTGACACTGACAATACGTTAGTTTCGTTCGTAATTTTCTGCTGTTATGTACCGTACTGTTATGTATTCGACATCAAGTATATCACGTGTGACCGCTTAAAACCACGTGTTTGTTAGTCTGGAAATCTTACGGGTGACCTAATCGCGATTTCAACGCACGTTCGTTTATTGACATAGCCCATATTAACTGATCTTCGACTTCCGCCGTTTCACGTTCAATCACATAATCCTATGTCTAGTATATGTTGTTTGGAGCGACAGAATGCGACTAAAATATAACATTGTCCATCCATTCGTTTATGCAAATACCTTTTCATTTACATATTTACACAGAACCACATGGTCACAATTTGTAATTTGAATACCTACATTTACGTGAGTTTAGTTAAAAATGTCAGGCATTGTTGTATTATATTTTAATATGTTGCATAAATTATTCTACGCTCATTCAATCCTATGTCCTTGGATAAAAGAGAGTATTGAGAGACGTAGGTCCATTCATGGATTGAATGAGTGTACATAATCACCCTACTGAATCGACGAGTATGATTATAGGTGAATGCACCAGTCCATTTGTCATGCGACCATGAACTGTAGGTTGGATCACTTCACATTGAAGCCGCATAACAGCTGCAATGTTATAATGAGGCAACATATGATTATATATCAGATATGTCGACAGTCCATGGTAGCTACCATTTGTCTTGGCGACAGTCCATTTGGCGAATCATTAGATCAGACGATATGCTCTCTGTGCATCATTCACAAGTGCATGTTGACCTACAATGGACTGTCGATCGGTCCGATGATGATACAATGGAACTGTCGTAATATCAGACAGAGAATATACTATTAATGGTTCATATTCCTCTTAAACACACACAAGTGGAAGGAATCGAGAGATGAATGAGTCAGTGATACATGAGGCAGGTAGTAAGTTCCCACGTGTTCATTTTGTGCTCATTTCCTCACACTATAATTCGATGCTAATACCTACCATGGACTGTCTACCAACACCTAAAAACACCTCTCGCCGCAAAGATGTTTAAAATTTTTGTTAACTTGAAATAGTAATAACCCTACATTTGGTGACAACATAGTACGATATCTCTCCTTCAAAAAATGACTGGACACCAGTAACCATACCTGTCATCGATATGCTGAAAATCGTTCATTTTCGGCTGTGGTCACTGTCGTCTGGTCAGACACTCGCCCACGCTTGATAACGAAAGCACCGAAAAACCTACCATTGACTGTGATTTGACACGTGACCGGCGGTTTTCACCTATAATCATACTTGTTGATTCAGTAGAGTGATAATTCGTCATCCACATTGAGCCACCTATCGGTACGATACCGTGATCGTGAGTCAACTACTTCGGTCTATAAAATACTGTCTACACATGCTTATTGTAAAGGCTGAGACGATCGACGAGCACCCAGAGCGTATCTGATGAACGGCTGAATGATCTAGTTCAATTTGTAAGTCAGCATCTTTTTAAACAATCTCAGATCACACATTGAAAAATAGAATAACTAAACTAAAATATTTCACATTTACTTTTCATATTACAAACAATGGGCCTGTTATATGTATGTAGAATTGTGTACTTTTGTTTACAGACATGAACTTTCGCACATCGATATGTTGAAGGGTGCTCATATATTTAAGATCGGGACACAAACGCTATGATCTTATTCTCGCAAGCCAGGCCCTTGATGCGCTGGGATTTGATGCCCCACTCTTTTTGCACCCAGGATCCTTCAGATTATCATTAAATTCTTACTTATTTTCCCGAATGAGATAATTATATACATTAACACATATTTACCATAAAAAAAAATCCATATGACCTCATCTTCTCAAACCAGAGTACTTTTCTTCTAGGAACTCTGCCTTTTTGAGACTTTGAACCTCTTCATATTGACGTACATTAACAACCAGTTCCATGAATAGAATAATTCAGTATATCAGCAGAGACTAACCAGAGAAGTTATCTATTTTATCTCATCCGCTCAAGCCAGGGCTTTGAACCGCTGGGAATTGCGTTTAAAACATCTTTAGCCAGGCTTGAACTCAATATGTTCGCGGATGGAATTAAGAGCGTTATTGGCTAGAAATGATTGTCATTTGCAGACTTTAAGGGGATTTGATAACTTTACCGGAAGTCACCAGATATATACACCAAACCTGAATTTATAGACAAATGAGCATTTGTATCAAATAATGAACCTAGAATATCTCTCAAAACGGTCATCATCAGCTAAAATTTCACCTAGCTGAAGGAAATCGGCATGGTGAAGGACCCATTTTTGGTGGCTAATTTCCACCAGTAATAATGCGGTAAAAATATTAGCAAAGAAATTGAATGTTCATGACGTAAATTTTTTCCGAAGGTAGCATGTTTACTGCACATTTTTGACTGAACCCTAAAATTCCTTGAAATCCCTGTTATTTCTTAGGTCACTTAGTCATACGAAATGATTTAAATAAAAAATACTATAGGGTTAAAGTATCAGATTGTTTGGATATGCTCCTGTTTCAAGTAGTACTTCAATATTAAACTGTTATTTAGGGGGATCTACATCTTGTTTGCGTCTAACGAAAGGTAACGAAATCCCTTAAATGCTTATATTGTAGAAATAATTCAAGACTTTACGGAATGATGCAAATCTTACAATTTTTTATGCGATACAGTTAGTAGTTCACATACGAATAATGTCAATGAAAAATGAAACGTAATTTGAGAGATTCAGCGTTCAGCATATTATTCCTGTAACTCTACAGAATGTTCGTATCATTCGATCAGAAGCTCCTCCGAGAAATATAACATTCTGGCGCATTTCACAGTATATTTCCGAGTATTATTAACCGTATTTTTCGTGGAACGAATGTACTGTCCTGATGATAGGGTCTCTCCTGGGATTTGTGTAAAGGATTATTTATGTTAACATATGAAATCCTCCCTTATAGTGAGCAGTTATCGGGTGGAATTGTGCACTTTTGGTTACAAGCCTGACATTTTTCACATATATATTTTGAAGGGTAGTATTTCGTTTAAGATCGGGACACCGCCTCTCTGGCATCATTCTCGCAAGCCAGGGCCTTGATTCTCCTATATGTGATGTCCCGCTCTATTTGGCACACAGTTTCCCTTCGGATAGTTATTACGCTGATAATCATTTCCGGGAATGAGATAGTTATATGCATCAGCACTTACTGAGCAGGAAAAAATATTCTATTCGACCTTATCCTCTCAAACCAGGGCCCTTTTCTTCTATGAGGTTAGCGTTTTTGACAATTCGAAAAGCTTCAGATTCACGTCCCTTGACAACCATTTCCAGGAGAAACCGCACTGCGGAAGCCTAATGATTAGAGCGTCGGCCTCGTAAGCGGTAGGTAATGGGTTCAATCCCAGGCTGGGTCATAACAAAGACTTGAAAAATGGAACTTGCTGCTTCCTCGCTTACACTCAGCATTAAGAACAAGAACTGGTTCGCTCGGTGTCAGTAAAATATGATTGAGTGGGGTGTCATGTCTGCCTATGTCATGAAATTTCAGTGGGACAGCACTATAAAATGGCAGCATTAGATCTGCTCTGTTACAAGCCATTTAATGGCGATGAGGCAAAATCATCACCCTTAAAAGGTGATGGCCGTCACCATGATGGCTCTAACTCATCACCCTCTGAAAGGGATGGTCAGGTTTGATCACCATTAAAGGATGCTGGGTCATCACCTTTTTTTCTGGCTGTGAGTAAACAGCGATATTCACAGATTCTGACTAGAAATGGTTTGTATCCTCTCTTTCAAATTCAGCATTCAGCAGATATAATTTATATCTATCTACCAGTGTTCGCCTCATTCCATCATGGAATCCCTACATGAAATTCTGGCAAATTTTGGCGGTATAAAGTTTTATTAACTGTATGTTGTCAAGCTCATGTGCTTTTCTCCTAACATGGTCTCTCCTGGGTTGTATTTAATTTAATTTCCTTGCCTGGAATTTTTTTCTGAATCTTGATCTAAGCTGGTGGGTCTCCAAGCACATTGTTGTCTGGAAGATAAGATCCTTATCAGGATAATGCAGACTTCCCTGTTCACAATATTTATGCACAGTCCACCAGGATGTCGAATCCCGATATGATTTTAATCTTTACATGCAAAAAGATGCGATTTGGTGGATTCTGATAGTAATTGACATTTAGTATAAATCTGTATCTCAGAGTAAGCACATTGTTAACTGGAATTTAAGAACCTTTTCAGTGTATTGCAGACTTTTTTTTATATAAATATTTATTCAGGTTCACAAGAACAACAAGAGATACACAATACAATCACAAAGAAATCACATAACAGGAAAACCAGGCGACAACAAACCCTTGGACATATTAATGATACATATAGTTATAAGTACTGTGCTACTATAAGTTTAAGTCACTGTGTGATAGTAGAAAACCATTTTTTTTATCTGGGAAAAACAAAGAAACAGAAAGAAAGAAAAGAAAAACTACGTTTCACAGATACATACACAAAAACAAAAAAAATAGTCCACCAGGAAGTCGATTTCCGCTGTGATTTTAATCTTTACATGAAAAGTTTGCGTTTTGGTGGATTCTGATAGTAATCGACATTTAGTATCAATCTGTATTTCAGACGAATGTGTTAGGTGTAAGCGTCTGCTCGTGAGAAACACGGTCTATGGGGCGGGCGGGAGGGGGGGGGGGGGCTGTGTATTTTCATTATGGTCACATTATTTCTCTATATGAAGTGTTAATCATTTCAATGATACTTGGATTGTTCACATCTGGAAGTTATACTCAAACTCCACCTTGATATAGAAAATTACAAGAATATGTAAATCATGTTCGGATGATAACTCAGAGATGATATATGCCGGAGAAAAATCTTTGTCGACAAGCTACATCTCTTTCTCACATCAACTGACATATTTAATATCACTACTGAAGCAGACATTAAATCCAGATGTAAAACCGACCATTTCATAATTATATTGAAATGTATGTTTACAAGTAGCGAATGATGTAAACCCTACAGAAAATTTAACTGTTGATTATACTCAAAAATATAGCTTAGTTAAACTTGATATGGACATGATTACAACATCATTGACGAATACGTCTTACCAGTTTATAACCGTGACGCCTTATCAAATGTTGAACGGGCAGTGATACAATTCAGTACTGGCGACGCCATTTTTAAAAACTCTTCAATGAAAATCAGTGATGGGGTCTATCAAATAGAAACACTGAAAACACGATCATTAGGAAGGGGGATAGAACAAAATTTTGCAAACATAAATATCGAAAGGCTGGCTGATCTTTAAGGGAAAAGCAAAAGCAAATTTAAAAAATATTCGAAATGAAAATATGAGCAGGCTGAAAATATTTCCTGGGCCTGAAAAAAATAAATAAATAAAAAATGCACAAGGTATTGCAAAATTAAAATTAGATAATTGGGAATAAATATTTGGCAATCGAAAAGGAACAAAATGTGTTTTACGAAAAATTATATGCTAGTAATAAAAGTAGAAATACGGAATCATTTAGAAACAGTAGAATATATACCGGCACTTTGCTCAGAGGAATATTTTATATAAATCCTAATCATTGACCATTATTTTTATCCAAATAAATTTTCAAGTGCTTTCCAAAGTATATGTATCTCAGTAACGCTTTGATTGTGCCTGTTCATTTGAACAACACGAGGGTGTAAAACATATGCTATTCAAACGGCCGGGTTAAGCGGAATTAGACACAAGATACGAAACGTTGCGCCAGATATCCTGGGCGCTATTTTTTTTTTTTTTTTTTTTGCTGTCAGTGTACGATATTTATCACAGAATTTGACAACTTTTAATGTAGGCGTTTGGTGATATAGGCCTGTTTCTGCAATAATATTCTGTGGCGTTGATTGAAATCGCCACAGCCCGCACATTATTTATTTGTCTCCCTGAAGCTCGAAAACCACGAGAGTATTTGAAACAAGAAATATCTTCAAAAAATGTTCTTCGACGGAGTTTATATGCGTAATGTGCAAAATGCTCATTCTGCAAAATAATTTTTTTTTTAAGTATTTAATTGCGCACGAATAATTTGGCAGAGGAGATCTCGCAGGTCTAAACAATTGTTTCTATTTACCATCCGTTGTTGTTTCATTCTCAACGGACTATATACTGTCAGTGTCAGCGTGTGTCAACAATGATGGCAAAGAATGAGGTCGCCCAGCCTTGGACATGAACTATAGCTATCAAGTATTACCCGGCTCTTATGTGATGAGCCTTACTTCCGGAGCTTCCATTTAACCTGATCACATACTAAACAAGAAAACTTATTGATGCAGATGCATCAATGCCGGCGGAAACGTTTGTAGCTTATAATCTGCCAATCTAATTAAAATTAAATCCTATCTGCTCTCCATTTGGATACTGTCGCTTCATAGTGCTTTGAAGGGAACATTGATGACAGAGAAGTTTTGGTTGGCTCAACCGAATTAGCTGGCTCGCTGGCGGGGTGTCTTTTCATGTTGCCGCGGTCCCGACATTGTGGCGCCATAATACGGGGTAAATATATGAACTGATCTTTGGTGTAAGTATTGGGGTAAATGGACCCAGTGAACCTATCTCCCCTCCCCGACTGCAAATGGATGAGTCCAGATGCGACCATGATGTCATATTGCTATTAAATATCCATGGTATGGGCGCTCAGAACACCAAATTCAATTGAAATACGTAAGATCCTATATAGCGACATGTACGATTGGGGAGCATTGATAGGATATTAATTTATTAAGATTGATAATCTGCGTATTACAAGCCGATTACGTATGCAACTAGTGAATACAGGTCACGATGTACCATTATGGTTAAAAAAGGTCGATTTGTTTGTTTTCATTAAAGGTTTGACTAATGTAGTTCGCGCAAGGACCCATCTGGAAGTGTGGGGTTAGCCGGAGTTAAGTGCTTGCTGGCAAAATGTGCACATGAACCGCATGTCAAACTAGACTTTGAAAGTAATGTTCTCTGGTTGACGTATTAAGTCACTTCACATAGCCTGATGTAGGAGTTCGCGCTTTGGCATTATATGGGACCCATCATCAAGCCACTATTTCTTAATTGATGTGTGTCATTGTAAATTAAGCCTAGATCGACTTTTTCTACACATCAATCCGATCCGCGTGTTTTACTGTTTCGAGTTTTTAGTAACTCACAGTTCAATCTCAACCATTTTGCTGCAGACGTACAGGTGAATAACTTGATCATGTATGGTCATCGATTTGGTCTCTCAGCCATAATAAAATAGTACTGAAGGACATTTATTCGATGAATTCATTATAACAGAATTAATATTAATGTGTTAACCACGAACGGGTGATACAATCCTGTCGTTTTACGATATGAAACTAGTTGGATCACTCCACGGCACGTCTGTGAAGTATGGCTCGAGAAAACACCTGTTACTCGTCCAATATCAAGATGGCCGCTCCCATGTTTACCGAATTCAGATATCCGGCGGCGATGCGCCGCCGGAAATAAGGACGCCAGGCATGGGGGCATTTGGTCAGAAGAAACTGGTTAACTGCATTTCCATTGGTTTAAAATCGCCAGTTGTCAGTCAATTACATGGAATAGCGTCATTGGTTACGTAATTCTCCGCATTTCGGTTGTGACCACAGAATGGAAATGTCTTGCTAAAGCGAGCGAAAACAACCCCGTCGAAAAATGGAGGCCAGTCACTATGTTAAACGTAAGAGTCAGATCTGACATTCAATATTCAGTTTCCTAAAAGAGTGAAGCGGTCAACAGTTTGCAATGATGTCAGCAACACATGATGATGTTCCTTACATAAAATCCTAAGCACTGACCATTATGATGTATCCGAATGAACAAGTCGTTTACAGCATATGCATCATCCGAACGCATGACACGATCATACGTAGAAACTTCTGCTCGTAGCCATGCGGTAACGGGTGATATCTGAGTGTAATAGGGCGTTTCCCAAATGGTCACATCCGATTGGTCCCGTTAGCTGCGACATCGGCGCAATCACATTCATAAAACGAAGACACACCTCCAGAAAGCGATCGATTGAAACGATCCCTTGGTGGGCCTCGGAGTGCCCCCATCACAAAATAAAAAGCATATCATTTTCCTGTGAGCTGTCGCCAATTTTATTTTTTACAAATATGTTAGGCCGCTTGTAATATGATTTTTCTTAAGGAAAACAAAGAAGCATGCTCCATTAGAGTGAGAAATAAAATAGCTAATTCGCACAACTTCGGTTTGGTCTCCCACAGTCTTGCGCCTCGAGCATGTCGATCGCTTAAGTGAAGTTGACACGTCTCATGTCTGAGATTTCCAGGTCAAAGTATTTGAATACGGACAATTTCATTGGCTCGTTTAAATGGAGCGGACATGCGACTTGATGCTTGGGGAAGCTGACATCGGGCAAAATACACGGAGAATGAAGTCATTGAGCTAAGGGTAGTGTTAAGTGAAACGTGAAATGCCCTTAGCAAGCTAAGATGAGCGTATGTATCTCAGTCACGCTTTGATTGTGACTGTTCATTTGAACATCATGGAAATGAAAACACAAGATATTCGAACGAATTCTAGCCCCGGGTTAAACGGAATTAAACTCAGGTTACGAAACTTAGCGCTAGTAGCATGTAAGCTAGCATCAACATGTATAGCAAACCGACAAAAAATAGTTCTAGATAAGCTTATTCACGTCGGTCAGGAGTGATTGTTACAGAGGCGAATGTAAGATTAGCTTATGATCAAATGTTCTCTACCAAAAAAACGGAGACATCCCACAATTTCTGTTACTTCGATCCTGTGTCGTGGACATTTATTGTAACAGAATAAATATGAAGCATGCATAAGACATTAGATTAACCCTACCTCACCTGGGAGGGGGGGGGGGGGGCGAAATGCCTCCCCCCCCCCCTACCAAACTTTCTGCGCTATCTCCGGAATGACAAACTAGACAGACTAGTTTATCATATTGGAGTCATTTTGAGCCTATTTGCATAACCCCCGAGCAGAGGATCATGGGTAAATTCAAGATGGCGGCCCCGTGGGGTACCAGAAAAGTGATGTTTTTGTCATATTTCTTCATAATTTCTGATTTCCCGCGACGAAAAGTAGGCAAAAACTATTTTATTTCACATCACATTAATATTTACTAATTTATCATGCAGTTTTTGAGGAGAAATTGCATAAATAAAAAATTCGGAAAATCCGACCAAAAAATAGACACAAAAATGCCGTTTTTAAAAATGACGTCACTGTGACGTCATCAAAGCGGCCATCTTGGATTTTTTTTACATACATTTTCTGGTAGATCTTGACCCAAGGGTATAGTGTGGTAAGTTTCAGCCCCCTAGCGCAAGAGGTAATAAAAATAATTAGGCGGGCGGGGGGGCTATTTCGACCCCCCCCCACCCCCAGGCCAGGATACGTCCCAAAAATCCCAGGCTAGATAGGGTTAAGACATTCTATGCTGATATCCGTGCTTGTGTTGTCAAGAATGGTTATTCGCGTCATCTTTTTGTCTGAATTTCCGTGGCTGGAGACAAGGCGACCCCATGCCACCATAATTATGTATGTTATGTGACGAGATATTGAGTATGATGATAAGAATAAGAAGAAAAAAACCCCGATAAATTTATAACGATCAGGGTGTAGAATGTAAAATAACTCAACATGCGGACGACATCCAGCTAACTCTCGATGTTTCTGTCTTTTCTCTCCAACAGTCACTAGACATCCTACTGCTTTTCTATGAAATAACTGGATTGAAAATTAATATTGATAAAACTATAAAGCAATTTAGATCGGTATTTTGACAGGATCGTGAATAAAGCTATGTCATGGAACCGATGCCTTCCGAATTCCACGAGGGTAACTATGGGGTCACGCAGATTTGGCATACCAATATTGAAGTCAGTGGGTCAAAGGCCAAGGGCCTACGGTCGAGAAATCAGAGATTATTGAAAATCGCATTATTTTATGAGGGGAAGACGATGTATCAAAAAAAAAAGGAAGTCGAAAGTAAAAGGCCAAGATGATCTTGGCCCAAAGTTCAATTTATTATCATTTTTGATTGTGTACATCAGCGAGAGACGATATGCCATGTACTGAACCTTCGCGACTGCTCGGCCTATTCCGTCGAAATCATAGTACCTCGCGCATTTTTGGTGTAGGGATTGTACAGCTCTCAGCTGTAAACCGTGATCCGCCGCACGTGAGGCACATCACATGCTATAGGATGTGTTTCCGCTCACATAGTCCTAGTTGTATTTCTCCCTTGTCAGGAGATAAACTATATATCCAAATGAAATGGATATTCCCTTGAATCTACCCACCCCCGAAGGATCTCTTCTAATTTGAGGTGTTTCTCCAGGTTTTGCGTCTAAAGCTGATCTCCATGGTAACGGAAGCCATGGTACTGAACTTGCCAAATGCCAAACAGGTCAATGGTCAACGTCATGGTGGTCCGCCAAACTGAAAATTGTTAAAACAAACGAATTATTATGGATAACAACTTCTTTTATTATTAGCTTATGACGTTCCGTTGTAGTTACTAACAGCGTTTTCAATATACAATCCTTAGTAATTCGTTTGATTTACTAGTTTCCAACTTCTAAATGCCTCTCAACGTACTGACAATTGTTGAAAACATTGGATGTTCTATTAGTCCAGTCCAAATATATAGATTGCGGCCAAACTTCAGAAATACCGCACGTAAACTAGAAACCTATTGAGATCGAACGGTCAAAGGTCAAGACCATTAATAAAATCAGCAAACCATTGAAAATCCCATTTTTGTGAGTGTATGCATTGGTGATAAGCAATATATCGTGTACCAGATTTGAGGTTGAAAGGTCAATGGTAAAGGGCACTGACCGCCCGCAACTCACTGAAACCCGAAAGACTCGTAGATTTAGTTTTAATGACGTAGTTCATATGCCGATTAGGCTCTTGTTTTGCTTTGTATTCTATCGCCCTCAGTCACAAATGAATTTAAAAAGAATACTACTGAGTTTCTGAATGAAGTCGTCTTGCGGCTTCGGCAAAGCAAAGCATAAATGGGTGAATTTGTACAAAGCTGATGATATGATAGTAAAGTTTTATGTTACGGTGTGGTAAATTCGGATATGAGTTGATTTTTTTTGTCTGTTGGTGCACTATTATCGCCATGTTGAATTTGAGCCTTCAAAAGACAGTAAATTGTACTCTGCACATTTCTCAAAAGAGACCTTAGATCGAGATCCAGAAAAAATAGCCATGATTGTCTGCGAAACTGAAACAACACCAGATATCCCCGTAGTCAGCCTTGATGAGAAATTTGTATTCATGTATAATCATGTATTCGCCGGGATCATAAAATGGGTGGTGGGTTATGCCTCCGCCGATATATAGCCGACTTTACTTTATTGATGGATTTAGAAGCCTCAAAATTTCACCAGCAAAGAGGGTGATGATTTGCCGGGAAATACTGACACGTATAGATTTGACTTTTCGTAAATTATCTACTCAAATGTATCCAGCAATAAAAATATAAACACATTTCTATCTATTGTTTTGTACTGAATGTTAACCGGAAATTACGGAACATGATTTGCCGAGATTTGCAGCCAGGTGTTTCATCAGACTCCAAACTTTTTTTGTTATATTCGCTGACTAATTTATCCAAGACTGATTGTATTCTGCTCGAGACACATGACAAGGCAAGTTTATGTATGACGTTCACCAAAGTTATTATTAGTCTTCAATATTCAAAAGATGTGTAGATTTACTGGGCCTGTGAAGGCATGTTATTACACATTGCCTCGAGCTTGTAGTTAATTTACCGCTTTTATAACTGGAGTTCATAGCTCGCTATACCAATTTGCCTATATATTCGCAGAATATTTTTAATGCTGGAAATCCATCAAAGGCAGGACTTTTTCCGTTTGAAAAGGTTTTATAGCTGGAGTCAATTCTTTGAAAGTTATTTCGCCCTCCAAAAGTTGTGATTCTTCTGCATTAAGACTCCAAATTTTGTCTTTATTTCCACATGTGTCTTTCTTAGTATATAGGTTTTCATAATGTCTTTTCTGCTCATTCGTTAAATATATTCTCCAGTGTCCAAAGTTAGATGCGTCAAAGCTTTTCTTTGTATTATTTTTTTAGGCCCCAAAAGTTTTTAGTTGGAGCTTTTCTGTCATTATTATCAGCCCACTCAGCTTTGGTTCTGGTGATTATTTTGCTCGATCCGAGTTTTTACTAGTTTGAATTCATATTCTAGAGTGTCTCTGTCGTGTTGATATTCTGTTCTATTTCTGCTTCTTGCAGAGTCTATGTATTTTTCTAATCCAATTGGCTCTCATTATATGCTTCTCTCTTTCTGGCTGAAAACTTAATTGCTTCCTATAAATATTTTGTACCATGGTGTACTGAAACAGGTGTAGAAGATAAAACTATGACGCAGAGGAGAATGCCATTTTTCCTTAAGACAGAATGCCCTTCCGAAGTAGCAAATAAGGAAAAAAATGTCCCAGCTAGGTTTTTAGTCTCCTGGACAGACCGTCACGGTATATATTTTTATGGGCGGGAGTAGGAGTTTAGCTACGTCGTTTTTCTTTCATGTTTTCCTGTCTCTGTTACGAGGAATAATCGAACGCCATGCAGTGGTAGATATTTGGAGTATGATATGTGTTCAGTTTCGCTGCGACTTTGATTTTAACTCAGGGCCTAATAAAGTGTTGCTCAGAGGGCCTATTTGGGCGCCTGTGCACCGCTTCCTCAAAGCAGAGAAAGGGCAAAAATTATGACGCGCCTAACACAAAATCGAGATAGGCAACACCTGTCAAGATGATTGTCAGGAAGTAGTACTTGAATTAAAGTGTTTCTTGCCGAAATATGAAAGTGACTAAAATAGGGAATCGGCGAGATACAATTATATATACTAATGCCATTTAGAAAGTAGGTAACATTTATATCCAATTATTTTTAGAATGACACTTTCTAGGTACACCAAAAATGTACGTAATCTTGACTCCGGTTTCCGAACTTCCTCTTTTGTGCTGTATGGGTCAGTCCCGTGCGAGACTCGAACCCGCTATCCATCCTATCAGAGGGGTAGAAAATGTACGTAATCTTGATTCCGGTCTTCGAACTACCTCTTTTGTGGAAGCTGAGGTTGCCGAGTGGTCTAGAGGGCTTGCTTTTACTGCTGGCGATTTGGTGCCAAACTCGCGGGTTCGAGTCTCGCACGGAACTGGCCCATCCCACATTAACATTTGTGCTTTACCTAGAAAGTTTCATCCTAAAAATAATTGGATATCAATGTTACCTACTTTCTAAATAGCATTAGTATATATATATAATATCGGCTTTAGGCGCTGTGCCGTTACTGTCTATCAGAGGGTAGTAAATGTACGTAATCTGACGCCGGTCTCCAAACTTTCTCTTTTGTAAAGCTGAGGTGGCTGAGTGGTCCAGAGCGCTTGCATTTACTGCTGGCGATTTGGTGCCAAACTCTCAGGACACGGGTTCGAGCCTCGCACGTGACTGACTCATCCAGCACTAGTATTCGTTCTTTTCCCAGAAAGTGTCATCCTAAAAATAATTGGATATAAAGAGATACAATAACGTTAACATGACCGGCAGTGTAAATTGTAATAGTGGTCTTTGGCCCTTATCCCGGGTCTTTTATTAAAGCGATAGGAAAGAACGGTTAAACACGACAGGATGATTGAAGCTTTTACGTTTTAACTAGCTATAAATGTTTGATCTGAAAAACACTAGAAGCTGGAACAGCCATAAAAAACCGACAATGAGATAAATTTTCAAATATATCTTGAACATGTTCGTTGATTCACGGTAATGAAAACTAATTTATAACGGGAAATGTGTGACGCCTCCGAGAGTCCGAGAGTCTCACTATTTATGATATTGACTTTACACCGGCTGCAAGATTTCGTATGCTATAATGCTTTTGCAGTGTATGAATGCTGACGACGATAAACAATAGAATGCTATGATGACAGCTGTAGCTTGGGTTGGTCATGGGTTGTCTTATCATCGATGAACCATAGTATTTTAACTTTATATGATGCACTTATCAACGGAAACTTGAACTGTGGTGTCAACTTGGAACACGTGCCTTCGTGGATCAAGGTTTACCTACTCGACCGTCTCTATATGCATGTATGCAGAACTGAATAGCGTAGAAAAGATGGAACAACAAATTCGATTGTATAGTGTATTATACATTATACGTGTATCGTACAGTTGAATAATATATTTTCCCCAGCACGAAGGCGATGATGAAAATTAGCTCAAGGGCACGATCTGTTCAAATCAGCCGCTTTTATGTAGGCCGGACACACTGAGTCAGGTGTCGTGGACGGCTATGACGATCATTGGCTACAGATGTGAAAAACTTGACCGCGAGGCCTAATAATTAATGATCCCCGGTAATTCTCGGCGTCCACTCTTATGAACGTATCCCATTACATCCAGTGAATGAGTTCCAAGAGGCGAATACTACAAGGTAAGTTTGAGTTTGCAGTATTACCTATAATGGATCGGTTTCCCAGGTACACTTTTCAGATAGAATTTTATTTTATTAGTTATCATTTATCCCTGTAATTAACCATATTGAAAGATCATTCGTTTATCTCCATCGATGCTGGCGATCTTACTAAATATCAGAATCACCGAAGAAGTGAAACACTTAACAATGGAATCAGTTATATTATGCATTTATATAGTGCATTGTCCAATGAGGTTAATAAAGGCGTCGTTCTGTTCCAGTTACAGTGAAATTCGACAAATTAATATCGCAGTCAGCTGTCATCTTGTAATTCGAGGAATTTTGTACCTAGATTAATGCACTGCTGTGTCGATCAGCTAATTGATATCGCACCCACATGTAACTTCCACTGACATATTTTATGAAAGGTATTGAATGCTATTAAAATCGATGCTGTTGTTGTATGGATCCTGTACATACAATTAAGTCCTACTAGGCGGCTGCATGGTGCATTCTACGTGTATTTTGTATTGTTACAATTTATGAATGGAAAGTAACATATGCAGCCACGACAGTACAATCAAGAGATAAGCATTACGCTCATATACCAGCTTGTCTCACTACGTCCCTTACTCTCCTTGGGAACAAGGCGAGCAAGGGAGGTAGTGGGAGAAGATGGTATATGAGCGTAGATATGAATGGACCTACTGGAGTGAGTGAATAAGATTTAACGTCGCTTTCAACAATATTTCAGTCATATCGCGACGAACCAACTAACCACCACCCAATCAAGTTGCGTTCCTGCTACTTCAAAGAAGAAATCTTTCAAGCAGCATGGAACCAGACACCCTCCATCCACTCTAAAAAACACTAAGAAACAGGACAGAGACAGGACGCTTACATAATGCGATGAAGACAAGTGAAGACAGTGCTAGACATGATATTATCAAATTCCTATTGCTTCTCAGCAAAATGCATTGAAGCGACAGGAAACCCATCCTCGCTAAAACCAGGGGTATCTCTATCTGTATGATAGATATAACCCCTGGTCCGCTTGGGCAGTGTATCGGGATCAACGACACACAGCGGCATCCTGCACATATTGACCAATCAGATCACTTAAGCACCGCGACCATGGCGACCGTGACAACAGATTCGAAAACACCATAGCTTGTGCGATATCCAGTGGCAGATGAACTTGCACCTTTTCAACAACCATGAACATTAATAAATATAAGGAAACATAGTTTAAAACAAAATCTATTTGAAGAGAAAATAAACCCATTCATCTACCATCAAACATCCAACAAGCCAGACAAAGGTAGAAAACACCGAAGCTCTGAAGGCGGCCCGCGATGTCAGTGTATCCGACTTCACCTTCCCACTGAAGTGAAGGACTTGAACTGGGTTGAAACGCACGGATTTCTATAAAATTTCACTGGTCTATCCATTAATATTTTATTGTTATGCGTGCTTGGATTAAATATTTTACATTCGGTATCAGCGAATAGTTTAGCAGCGAAAGTAAAACCCAAACGTATTATATACCATCAGCGCAGTTTTTCTAGGTCACGTAACTGGAGTGTGGGCGGAACGCGGTTTGCTATGCAAGTTGGTCAAGGGTTCGCCTTTGGCTCACAAATAGAAACCGCGACGTCGTGAAGATGCAGGAAACCGTGCCCACCGGACACCCACCAACCACCCGCTGCACGTTGTACATCTTAATATGTCTATAGCAAGTGAGCAAAATATCCTTGTTTGATATGCTTTTGATGGCGATATTTTTGGTCCACTGTCTTTTATAACGAGCGACCAGACCGATAATATAAACAATAACAAAACAATAACAATTTTCCAAAAACGTGACTGTTTTCAATAACAAACCAAAACTGCTACAAAAACGATAAGAAAGACCTGGAACTAATTCCAGGGGTCGTTAAAAACACTAACAATATTACCAAATGAGAAATCCAAATATATATTACAAAAACGGGAAATTATGTACATAGCTTTATTTGTAATCTAGTTGAAGGAGAACGAACCACTCTAGAATGATAGAAATCGCGCAAATACACAACCGGGAATTGATTAAACATTAACAACAGCATACATCAACACGATTAGTGAATTGTTATTGTTTTCAGTAATGAAACATTCGAAGTGGGCATTTCGTTACTTAATTTGGTAACGTTATTTGGTTGTGTACATGTAATTTACTGGACTGAATAAGGCATGGATTTCTGAATGATGGCCTCGGATACGTACATGGATAAATAATATACTCCAGGTATACCGCTACACGTATACCTTCCTCCAAATTGTCACACGAAACGCGAATAACTGTGAATAATTCATAATAGTAATCGTTTAATCATGATAATGAAAAGGATCATAAAGCACTTATTATCATAACGAGGAATGAGGAATCAGTGACCGCTTTGTATGCTTTAGCACACCGGCATACCAGTGTAATGGTTTGACAGATTCGTTCTCTATTAATTACATATTATCTAGAAAAAAGTAACGAAGGATTTACTATGAGAGGGTACAGGCATGTATCCGGTGTACATGTATATACACATTGCTTTTTTTCTTTATTTTTCTAGGATATGTATTTAGTAAATAATCAGTCTGCAAGGGCCTTATATAAGGGCCTTATTTTCTAAAATATATAGAATATGTATTTAATAAATAATCAGTCTGCAAGGATCTTATTCTATTAATTACATATTCTAGAAAGGAGAAAGATGAAGGAATTACTATAATAAGGTAAATAATAATAAATATTATAAGGTAAAGGCTTATATCCGGTGTATATACATATATATATATATACATATTGTTTCATTCCTTTGTTTTTCTAGAATACGTAATCAATAAATAATCAGTCTGCAAAGACCTTATATACTATTTATTACATATATTCTAGAAAGAAAAGTAACGAAGGAATTACTATAATATAATATAGACATATATCCGGTGTATATAAGTATTGTTTCATTTCTATAGTTTTCGAGGATATGTAGTTAACAAATAATCAGTCTGCAAGGGCCTTACATACTATTAGTTACATATATTCTAGAAAGAAAAGTATAGAAGGAATTACTATAATAAGGTATAGGCATATATCCTGTGTATATTCCTATTGTCTCATTTCTTTATTTTTCTACAATATTTGTAGTATTTAATATATAATCAGTCTGTAAGGGCTGTATGCATATAATTTTATCAAACTGACTGATCTGAAGCCCCACTCAATTGATATCTGGTACTAGCATAGTTAATATATAGGAAGATAAAATGTGAACTTTTGTTCGAGGCACATTTGACCTACATGTAAATGTTGTGATGGAGAGTTAATACGAATACATTGAGGCAGAACCGACCTAACTACAAATAACTCTATATACTAGTTTATGGTTGAAATATGGAGACACATTGTATGTTCATGCAAATGCACTTTCGCCGAGTGGCACACGTGGCGCAGGTTAAGGGTGTATAATATTTTAATACTGGTCCGCTTATAGCACATATGTGGCAAGAAAATATACCAGAAAATATAATACTTAAATGTACTTCAATATATTATCATATTATTATTCGAGAAGTATCTGCTGTTTGTGGATAGCTTTGTTTGTTTGTTTGATGGAATTTTTGTTCTGACCAAAATAATTGGTTCCGCTATCCCTAGGTTAGAGGGCTGAAACTTAACACGCTATATCTTTGGGTCAAGCTTTACTAGAAAATGAAAAAAAAAAAAATCGAAGATGGCCACCATGATGACGTAACAGTGACTTCATTTTAAAAAAAAAAGCATTCTACAGATGATTTTTCGGTCAGATTTTTTCGAATTTTTTATTTATGTATTTTCCTCGCAAAAACGGCAAGAAAAATTAGTAAATAAAAATCTAATATGAAATAAAATAGGTTTTATCCACTTTTCCATGCAGAAAAGCAAGAATTTTGAAGAAATCTGACGAAAATATCACTTTTCTGGTACCCCGCATGGCCACCATTTTGAATTTACCCATGATCCTCTGCTCGGGGGGTCATGCAAATATGCATAAAATGACCCCAATATGATAATCTACGAAGTCGCTCCTGCAACTAGGATGAAAAGAGGCATAATCTGCACTCTCTATAACATTGGCCAACGGATGTATAGCGAGGGAGAGATCATTGCAGGATAATGTAGAGAGGATACCAGACAGCATCATAATTTGTCCCGGTAACATATGTTCAAAAAATTCGTGGCGTCGAAAACTGCACCTTACTAAGTTGTGGTTTATTACATTCCTGGATTTGGTGAATCCGGCCAATAATTTTGTGAATAGAAAGACAATTCATCAAGTTGTCTTAATTAGAATATACAATAGAAACCTTCATTTTTCTTGTACATGTTTAACAATTATATAACTGACAGTACAGTTCAACAGTCAATGAGTTGCAAAGCTGAATCTTTACGACAAGGAAAGGTATTTGGCTACTGGTATAAGAGTAGGGCGATGTTGCTAATTTACATTATTAGGCATTGTAATGTTGGTATAGAAATAATGACTAATCGGTGCGAGTTGTATTAAAAACAGGTGACCGATTCCTCGAAAATACACTCGGCTTTCCCGAAAAGATAAAGGTCAGTAAATTTTCGTTCAACTGCAGAAAAATCACACAACCGGGAAATTCGACGGTTTCCAATTTGAATGGAATGCCGGTAGGCTGTAGCCTGGACTGCAGATAGAAAATGCTGTCAGAATATACCGCCGGGTTTGTGAAACTTCGAGGGCACAGACATTAACGAGAGAAGTATTTATCCTGTGTCGATTCTTTAATTTAAGGACCACCAACTGGTGTGCATCGTGAACGATGTTACATTGGTTGTTCGTCTGGATATTGAGAGCTCTTTTCTTGAAAAAATCGATGAATTACTCGAAAATATTTAGGGCGTCGAGGAAATTCCGAAAATTTATAAGAACGATTTCTCCCTTTAATTTGTGTAAATCTGGAAGCTGGTTTTTGGATTATCATATAATACTATTGATTATTTTCTCCCTGAATATGTTCCAGACTTATCGAGTCTGTTGCCTTTCAAGAGCATAGCGTGAACTTTAAATCCAGAGTTTTGATATATTATTAATACCGGTAATATATACTTTTTGTAACATCACCCCGAAAATTGCTTGGTTCATATCAACCCTCATCCCCTCCCTCGCACTGTGCGATCATATATGAATTAGAAGCAAGCGACATTTGTCAGTCTCTTGCGGGTAAACCCCTTGGTACCTGTGCAGTAACTGATATTGAGGCAAAAGCCTACGCTCTACGTCATGAATATCACTAGAAACAATGAATGCCCTTAAGCTGAGCCTACAGAAGGATAACAAAATCCACATATGTGCATCAACTCCATTGTTTTATATAAACAGGCCACAGACATATGGTAATTGCGAGGAAATTCAAGTTTCGCCTCGGCTTTGCCATATGTTACTAACGGTACGGTACTTTCATAGATATAATTTATAGATCATATTGTATACAATGCTGGAGTTGACCCAAGCTTCGTCTTCGTGCGAAATCGGTCTCGTGACGCGGCTATTTTACAACAGGTACGTGCGTTTTATTGTGGGAAAGGGGGCGGGAGCGTGAGGGGAGATACCTGTAATCGAACCCGCCACCTCACAGCTTCAGTGGCATGAACAACTCGAAAATATGTGTAGAATATGTAGCACATATATAACGTTACATGTTTCATTATACAATGTGATATGACTCTGGACTAAGATCTCAATGTCCTAAACTGTCGGTATATCTGAGAGTAGTAGGTGTACAATTTGATGTTACACAATCTAATTAAAATTAAATCCTATCTGTTCTCCATTCGGATACGTCGCTTGTACAACCGACATGTAAAATTGGGGAGCATGGGTAGGATATTAATTTATCAAGATTGCATGTTACAAGAATGTACTACGAGCGATGGTTCTCAAAATTTAATTACTGATTGGATGAAAGACAGACAGGTGTTTCAGACGGACTCGTTGTTTCCGTGGTCAGGCTAATTATCTCTTTGAAGTACCGGATAACTAGATAAGCATATAGGTTAAACATAGTTCTATGATTGCATTACTCTTCGGTTGTCATGTAATTTATACGGTGTTGCCATGTAATATATCGAATTGCTGAGGCATCCATGAAACGCTAGAAGGTAGAATCAAATCGATCGTTATTGGTCTGTATCATGAGAAATAAAATACTGGCAAATAATTCCTACTCAAAAATTCCTCCCCGGTTCAAACGTGGTCATTGTACACATTGGGAGAGAACTCACAGCATATGAGATCACTTCGGTTGCACTTAATGTTTCAACATTGCCACTAAAAATGTTATCATTCATATATAACGGTATTTCGAGACTGAAAAGAAGTTGAAATGAGCACACCAGGTTTAGCTTACTCTGTCGCGTGCGCTCACCAAGGTAACAGTCTGTTTTTCTGATAAGATTTCCATATAGGCCTACCATAATATTATGAAGTGATTTTCTTGCATGTCATCGGTATATGTTTTTTCTTTTTCTGTTTTTGTGATCAATCCTTTATGTAACGTATTGGCATTTTCTATTGTCTTCCAGTTGTTGCCCCAGGTTGGAATGGAATCTGCGACCAGCCCTCCTTTGAACTGGGGAGGTCAACTTGCAATGACCCTCGGGTGGACCGCTCAATGCTCCATCAAAGTAGCCACGACCACTTTTACCGGAAACGCTTCGTTTACTGTACCATCGACAGCTAAATGTGTGGATAACTTTCAGAAAGTGCTTGGAATTGACAGAATGGAAATGGAATCTAATTCGGAAACGGACTCGATGACTTTTTCAGACGAGAATGAGATATCCGGACAGGCTTGGATTCTGTATTTCTTTGCAACTGTTATTCTAGGAACATTACTGTTTATTTTCACAATATGGGTAGTTATTAGGCGTATTCTGAGGAGGAAAGACGCCGTACCGTACCAGATTCCATATTTTTGTGACTGGGTATCTAAACTTGTTCCTTTTGTGAGGTACAAGAACACCTCAATACATACGGCATTCATCCCCAGTGTGGACGCAGCTGAGCATATGGAAGTGAAGAATGATGATATCTTCGTGGCGAGTTTCCCTAGATCAGGTGGGTGGCAGAAGGGCGGTATAATCTCTAAAAATTACTGTTCAGAAAATAAATGCATCTACTAAACTTATCATGCACAGTGGTGTGTACATTTTATTCCATGATAGTGAAGTATAAAGAATAACGGATAAAGAATAATGCTCAGTGATTCGAACTTTATGTAAAGATCATCAGCATGTCTTGCTGGCATCATTGAAAAAAGCTGACCGCTTCTCTGTTGTAGAAAACTATCTTGTGTTTGTTTGTATCCGTTTTAGTTCATACACATTTGAAATTGGTGCTGTCAAACGAAATGGGTCTTTAGATTATTGACGCGGAAATTCTTTTATGGACGACGGCTGAATATTGAATGTCGGAACTGACGCTTGCGGTTGTACACAATGGGATGTACTTTCAGCTTATTTTGATTGAAAAAGCAAACCACTTTGCATGATAAATTTTGGCACACTTTTGTGTAATTTTTGTCCTTTTGAGACAGTATACGTGGTCAATTGTCATGCCTACATGTATATATCAGACAAGCTACAAGGTTTTCTTTCAGACTGCTTTACTTTATAAACAACGAATCATTTAGAGAAACCCATTTTACGCACCGTAATTCCTAAAAGAATAATACACTAATCAAGAAAATTAGTCTGGAAATACGCGTTTATTCTAGATTGCAAAACAGCATCCAGCTGTGGAATTTCGTGCACCCAGCATTCCTGCATTACGATATTAACACGATTCTTACACCGTACTTTTTTTAATATATCCATATTTTGTGACTAAAATATCTATATACATGTCTAAACCGTCTCTATCTCTCATCAGGGACGACATGGACACAAGAAATGGTATTCTTGGTGGCGAACGAAGCCAGTGTAGAGAAAGCCCGGGCCAAGTTCTTAAGCGACCGTTTTCCATATTTGGAGGCGCCATATTTTGGTTTGTACAAAGTGTCAAGGATGTCTTCACCTAGATTGATCAAAACACATCTACCTTATCACCTGCTACCCCGGGGCATACAACAGAAAAAAGCAAAGGTAAAAATGTGTGTGATATTCTTGTCAAACATGTGCAACTGTTTGTAACCCCGCCCTCGCCTTTAAATACCCCTTAAAGGGAATGTACAACGATTTACTTGGCGGACATTTTGTCATGCCGTAACAAACCCTCCTACTGATAGTGCTTCTTTCAATTCCCGACTTGCACAAATTTCAAGTAATCATTTAACAATACAGCTGCGCCCATAGCCTCGGCAGGTGCATTGTATTGAGACAGCTTTTCAGCAAACCACTCTATTTCCTATCTCCTTAACATGGGGCGCGTTTTTTATAAGTGGTGTAAATATGATAAACATCAAATTATCCTACTCTTCCAAGTAAACGACCATTAAGCTTAAATTTATGATCATTTTGGCAATTTCAGTTCGAAAATAGTCCAGTTATGATTCATTAAAAGTATTTCTTAGGTTAAAGAGATAGAAAAAAGACTGAATGAACGAACCACGGTGAACCACTGTCTCAGTACACCTGTCGGCGCGAAAGAAATGAATGTTCCAGGATACATTGTCTCTTTTCATATGTTTCTCTTGAGGAAATTATGACTGAGCTGTGTTGCAAATCAGGAAGAATGTCTTAGCTGAGTTAAAGATAAGACTCGGACATTTATTACTACCGGACATTCTTCCCTTTTACACGGGTGCTATCCGCAGCTCCATTGTTAAAATATTCACTTATAACTTCGTTTGCTGTGTCACGTCCTCTCACTCACTATTGTCAAACGTGTGTCATATCTGAAGCATCGAGTCAGTCAATGAAGGTCACATAAATTTATTTGACATGAACTACATCGGAAACCACTTGGCACGCGGCGTCTTCGGCCTGCATTACAAATAGCTGAAGACTAGCCCAACTAATATGTTCGACCATGGTATAATTGTTTTATGACAGTATAAATCAAAGAATACAAGTACGCATTCAATATATTTCATAACTCAGGGTAGTTTGTTTGCATTATGATCAGCTGGCATTCCCTGGATGTATGAGAAGAAAATATGTATCTACATGTATTTGGCTGAGGAAATATGGCTTTTGAAGGAGAGTGCATAATCAGTCGTGTGATAATTATTATTATTGTTTGGTTCATGGGCTCGATTATCTATACGCTGATAAACAGCTTGTGTCACTCACGTCCAAGGAGAGTAGGGACGTAAGTGACACAAGCTGTATATGAGCGTAGATTATCTACAACAAACTTACTTTTATATTTTGTAGATTATATACGTGATGCGGAATCTCAAAGACGTCATAGTATCCAATTTCCACTTTTTCAAAAGTTTGTCTTTACCGTATAGCGGCACGTTTGAAGATTTTTGCCAGCTTTTCTTTGAGAACAAATGTAAGTACGAACGTTTTTGTGTTGTTCTATAGCGGAATATATGACCATGGCAGTCGTCGAATCTGAGAACCATTAGTTAGACGTGGTACATTTAGTTAGTTAATATTCTTGCATTTACTAGGTTTACCCCATGTTGAGGCGTTTATTCCATCAGATGTCCTCGATGCTCTTCCATTAACATCACATGAGTTATTTCTTAGAGCTGATCTGTTATCACAGCTTCCGAGCTAGCGTATCTAATTAGACTTAAGCCGGTGCTAGGTGTCATGTGGATACTTCATAATCCCCACATGAACAGACGAAATAAAAGCGCGGCTGAGATACTAAGGCTACGTCCCTGAATCCAGCGTATTCTTGTGTCTGAATGTGAGGTGCCGAGGGAAGCTTTCCTGTAGAGTCATATGGTTTGCCCTTTAGTCGCCGATTTTTCTCACCTCTTGCCTATCGCTCCAGTGGGTATTAATGCCATTCTTTCGACCTTTGCGTAAGACAACCACTCGAAACACGGACAGAAATCGTCGCAAGCGCAAATCCGATATTCAAGGCCGAATTAGTAAGCATCATGAACTAATTTCCAAAATATTACTCACTTGGTTAATGGGGCGTCATGTCTGCCTCTGTGGGGTCATATGACTTCTTGTCAGTACGCCGGTATCTTTTTCCGTTATCATTGTTATGTTGCGTTAACTGTTGCCTGTATGCGGTGAGATTCCGCTGGTGGTCGTTTCGTCCTCAAGGCTTGGCATCTGTACAAATCATTGTGATTGTAGTATTGTGACTGGTAAATATGTTGGAGAATGAAGCGCTCGATGGGCGTCGTTACTCACAGATATGTGTTCTGAATAAGAAGCTTGCATTCTATTATTACTCTCAAATTTGGTCCGTTTCTTCTATCTGACGGTCATATTCTTCGTCATTTTGCATTAGCTGGCTTGATAGAGCTAATACATCATCGCCCTTAAATATTTGTATCTAATACCGCTCAAGCCGGAGCTAGGGACCGTGTGGTCATTCAAGATGTCCGAATGAATAGCTACAATAAAAGCGTGCTTGGGATACAAATCCTCACAGTGATCAGATTTGGATCTTGTGGTGTTGTTAGAAATATGCAGTCAGTATATTTCTTGTGGGGTAATATGACTTCTTGTCAGTACTCCGGCGTCTTTAGAAATATGCAGTCAGTATATTTCTTGTGGGGTAATATGACTTCTTGTCAGTACTCCGGCGTCTTTTCCCATCATCTTTGTTATGTTACGTTTAATTAAACATAATCCGAGAAGGGGTTCGCGTATGTTGAAGAAAGTAACACTTTTATTCAGAGAATAGGTAAGGATGACAGCAACCCTTTGATTCATGTGTCACTGAGGACATTCTATGACACCATGTCCTATGTCATTTCAATGACGACAATGTGTCAACTAAACACCCTGCATCTATAGGACGCGAACACTTATGTTTTCGTTAAAAAACCGCACAGACGACCATCAGCCAATCAGAAGACAGCCACTGAGCTGCGAAAGTAGAGTCTAGCCTGGTACCGTGACCCAATGATATATATCGCTTTAATATAATATTATAAGACCAGCTGTACTAGCCGGTCTTGCCGTCTATAGTTGCTCTGCAGACACCATTAATGCCCAATCGCCCCTACTGCCCAAATAACACATAACGTGCGCGTCTGGACAGTGGTAGTGTCTACAGCTCCCCAGGATTCTAATAGACCTACACATTATGAAACTAATGCTGTTGATTTAACACACTCAAAACGGTTGCGAGGCAGGGGGAATAAATTTTACTAATATTATCAGTATGAATATTGGACATAGATTTCCTCTCATAAACTAAGGTTTTACTGCCTACATCAAGCGGTTGCCATGGTAAACGCTTTGGCGTATTATCATATGTGTCCCATAGTTGCATCTATAACTGTACTTTTTCAGATGTATTTTCTCCGTGGTGGAGACACGTCAAAGAGTTCTGGGAACATCGGCACCAGAGTAATGTGTTACTTCTCAAGTATGAAGACATGCAACAGGTAATTACTACTTGTATCGCAGAAAGTAGGATTTGTTTTATATAAGTACCCTATTTCAAGATAGGGGTACACTGTTTACATCGATACAAATTTCAGTATGTTGTAGTAAGATATAGTCACGCGCCATGACAATTCGTGTACTTCCCCATGTATAAAGCATAGGACAAATGTGACAAACATTTCCCAAACTGCTAGTTGTTGAACCAGCAATGCGTGAATTCACAGGTATATGCCGAGGAAAGCGGGCACACTATCCATTAGATTTAAAATAAATAAATAATTTTAGTAAAACCTTATGTTGATTTTGCATCATATTCACAGGATATTGAAGGCACAGTGAAGAAGTTGACAGCGTTCCTCGAAAAACCGTTGACCGACGACCAGATTCAAACTATCGTCGGTCATTGCAGCTTTGATAGCATGAAGAAAAATTTGAAGGTTAATCACAAATGGTGGGACGACATCAGATTTTCACAGAATAACGACTTTGTACGAAAAGGTGAGATTCTTATATGTTTTGATGTGCCAAGCATCGGTTTGATATAGCTATTATAAATAATTCTATTTTATACAAAAATCAGATGAAAAAATGTTGGCATAGGTGAGCACTTTGTGGTGGATGTGATAAAATTTCATGATTAACAGATAGAAAATTCATCATTGATGAGAACTCATCACTCAGCCAAAACGATAGCCTCATTAACAAATGGTGATCAGTTAGAGCCATTATCATATTCCATCATCACCATTTATTGGTGAGGGGTCCTGAATCTATACTTAGTGCTCCTCAACATTACATGGTGATAGCCATCCCCATTTATTGGTGAGGGGTCCTGAATCTATACTCAATGCTTCTCAACATCACATGGTGATCACCATCTATTGGTGAGGGGTCCTGAATCTATACTTAGTGCTCCTCAACATTACATGGTGATAGCCATCCTCATTTATTGGTGAGGGGTCCTGAATCTATACTCAAAGCTTCTCAACATCACATGGTGATAGCCATCACCATTTATTGGTGAGGGGTCCTGAATATACACTCATTGCTCCTCAACATTACATGGTGATAGCCATCACCATTTATTGGTGAGGGGTCCTGAATCTATACTCAGTGCTCCTCAACATTACATGGTGATAGCCATCACCATTTATTGGTGAGGGGTCCTGAATATACACTCATTGCTCCTCAACATTACATGGTGATAGCCATCACCATTTGTTGGTGAGGGGGCCTGGTCCGCACCAATAAATGGTGATGACCTGGGATCTACACTCATTGCTCCTCGTCATTTTTTGGTGATGACCAGGCCCTTCACCAATAAGTGGTGATGAACTTATCTCCTCACCCTTTGATATCACCATTGAATGGCGAGGACAGGGCTTCGATACGAATTATTGGTGATGGGCGATCACCATTTTTTTATGACTGTGCGGGATGCTTCTGATATTAATAATTTGTGGACAGAATTTGACCAAAAATTGAAAGCCCGTGGTGTTAAAAGTCGACCATTTATTTATTCGGTGTAAAAGATACACATCAAGCAATTTACTTTTGTATTTTGAAGGTAAAGTCGGGGATTGGAAGAATTATTTCAGCAAGGAATTGAGCGATAAGGTGGATTCCCTGGTTCGAGAAAAGTTAGGAGATACAGGAATTATGTTCCAGGATGAACTATGATGTCAGCTTTGTTATTAGATCATGAACAATCTAATACAGGGTCTAACTTTCGGGATGAACTCTGAGGTCTTTATTATTAGAATATGGACAATCTAATACAGGACCGAACTTTCCGGGGGGAACTATGAGGTCAGTTTGTTTATAGAGCATGATCAATCTAATACAGGGTCGAGCTGTCGAACTCTGAGGTCAGTTTGTTATCAGTGCATGAACAGGGCCGAGGTGTCGAACTCTGAGGTTAGTTCGTTATTACAGCATGCACAATCTAATACAGGACCGAACTGTCTGGGACGAACTGTGAGGTCTTTATTAGAACATGGACAAACTGATACAAGGCTGGAATTTCTGGGACCAACTCTGAGGTCAGTTTGTTATTAGAACATGAAGAAACTAATACAAGGCCGAACTTTTTGGGACGATCTGTGGGATGAACATTGATACAGGGACCGGGACCTTCCAGGATGAACTATCTGGTGAACACTCTAGGGACGTCACTTCAAGGATGAAATATGCCGTGAACAATCTTACAAAGATGTAACTTAATATGCGGTGAAGAACCCTACATGAATGTGCCGTCTAGGATGAACGTTGCGGTGAACAACCTAGTAACGGACATTCCAGGATGAAATATGTCGTGAACAATCTTATAAAGATGTAACTTAATATGCGGTGAACAACCCTATACATGAATATGCCGTCTAGGATGAACTATGCCGTGAACAACCTAGTAACGGACATTCCAGGGTGAAATATGTCGTGAACAATCTTACAGTGCTGTACCTTCTGGGATGAACTTATGCGGTGAACAATCTTACAGTTATGTATCTACTAAGATGAACTATTCCGTGAACACTCTTACAGGAATGTGCCCGTAGGATGAACTATGCCGTGAACAATCTAGAGTCGGACATTCCTGAATGAACTATGTCGCCTCCAAGCTCCTAGGACGTGAACAGTCTTACACTGAGAATCTATCTCCGAGTCTAACGTTCTAGGGCAAATCGGTGAGCGTATTTATCGGGATATATCTGCAGAAAATCACAGAGAATACATAACTCTCCTAGCATATTTGCATTAAGAGATGGACACAGAAATGACCAGTAATCACGAATGGGTGCAGCATAGACGATGGAGGGCATAAACCAGAAAGTGGAGGACAAATATTACTCATTTTCATCAGTTTAGGAAGCGTTATTTGAGAGAGCCGGGAATAAAATGTCAGCGATCAACTTTGCCCTGCAGCTATGCTTAGTAATTGTAATACTATACTAGTATTTATAAATTATTCAACTGTATAAATGTACAGAAACGTATATGGCGATATGTGATTACATGCATACATATCACGTGTATGTCTGTAACATTTGTTCATACTTCATTGCGAGATTTATTAGATTAGTGTACATACAGGAAACCAGACCAGGAAAATAAGATCTCGCGAAAATAGCATATTTTGAACTGTTTCTGATACTATATTGGCTCATAATTTTAACTACTAACTTTTGAACATACTCGTATCATACACACATTTTTAGCTTTATATACTTATATTGACAGTTCGGAAAGTGACATTTATGACTTTTCTTCCCAATCCAAGTGGGCTAAAGGGAAACAGATAGGCACAGAGTTTGCTATGGACACATTAAGCAGACTGATCAGCTTAAAGTGTGGAACTTCAGTCCATTTTAATCAGTCGTCTACTTTGGCCTAGGTAAAAAAATCAACTGTTGATTCGGCATAAATTTTCTTTTGCAGCTTGTTTATAAAACTGTAATCTACAAAATGTACATTTCTCTCTGATATTTATAATATATTACGCTTTGAAGAAATTGTAAATGTTCTCCGTATGTTCACCATGGTATAGTTGTTTCAAATGTGAATGGCCGTATAAGGTCATAACAGACGATCACGATCAGACGGTGTGTCGACTTCTCTCATGCATGGCCAACCAAGTTATCGTAAGTTAAACGACACAGATAGATAGATAGATAGTTGTTTATTAACGTCTCACCACATATAACATGATAAAAACAATACAAAGCTAAAACAGTTATAGGTGCCACTCTGAAAAGAGTTATGAGAGACGGACATTACCAATATATATAAAACACTACATAAATATGGGTTATACCTCAAATAGTTAAGAATTTTTTTCTACGTTCTAAAACGAGAAAGCAGGCTTTGGCAGAAACAGGTGCCATTTGCGGGTTTCCGAGTACGAAAGACAACTTTTCCTTATCAGGAAGACCAAGAAAGCTGTTATCACATCCATAAACAAACTGGGCCTCTTGGTACAATTGAAACCTTAAATCTTCATAAAGTGGGCAATCGCATAAAACATGTTCCTCATTTTCTATTTTATCAGGACAAACGAAACAAATACGAGACTCTTCCGACAATCCTTCATATCTACCAGTTTCAATTTTTAATGGGGCAACCCCTAACCTGAATTTTGCCATGGCACTTCTGTATTTTTTATATAATTTCGTAGTAACATAAGCTTCTGGTGCGTAATGGGTTTTGAACAGGGTGTACGTCCTTAACTTATTCCGGCTTCGGCCCCTAATTGAGCCAACTCTTGTAACGGCTTTTCCCCAATCGTTAACATAGATACACATCATACATTCCTTAATACACCTGGTCACATATTTCGGCGCATACTTTACGTCCGTATTCAAAAAGTGACTCAAATCGTTTTCTTGGAAACATTTTTTTACCCGGAATACCCAGTTCCTATTCTTTTTATCTGCTTGCAGTACAGACCACAATAAAACTCTTTTGTTTAATCGACGAACATCCATATTTATGGTTTTACACCAAAACCGTCCTATACTACCCCACTGTCTTACAATTGGTGGTTCCCAGGCCATATCTCCACAAACACCTGCGTTTGGAGCATATTTTCCAACACCTAGGAAAAAACGATTTGCTCTATTATGCACTGCATTGATACACGACCTGGCACTTGTTCCCCAAATCGCAGATCCATAATTAATAACAGGCCAAACTAGTGAATTATATAACTTGGTGAACGTGCTGTACCGTACATCACCAATATATTTTGACTTGGCTATAACTAATCCTAATGCCCGGCTTGCTGACTGTGCTACTGCCTTTGCCATTTCGTCATAATCTAAGAATTGCGAAAGCACCAAACCCAAATAAACGTACCTATCCACAACCTCGATATCTAAATTACCACACGTAAACTTATATTGTGTACAAGGTTTGGCCTTATTTCGGAAATGAACAACTTTGGACAACGACACAAGTGAGTGAGTGATTGAATAAGATTTAACGTCGCTTCCAACACTATTTCAGTCATATCACGACGTTGGTTCCTATTCCTTTTCACACCCGGAAACCACGCTGGTAGGGTCCTATTCCTTTTCACATCCGGGATCCCCACGCGTGCCCCAGTTAGTCGCCTCTTACGACAAGTTCTCTGAGGAGCTGAGACCTATTCTTACCATGACCTGGAGTGTGCACAACGACACCCCAGGTCAAGCCCCGGTACAACCCTCTTGTCACTTTATACGGCCTCAATGACCTTTGCCCGTGACAACTTCATCACATCACCCTCTGCAATTGAGTCTGGTCACATGAAACAACTATTATGTCAACTTATACAGATCAAAAGTGAAAGTTGTGTACAGATTTCCGGTAATATATTATAAATATCACGAAGACGTTTTGTCATCTTGTAGATTTCAGTTGGTTAAACACGCCGCGATGGAATTTTTTTTTTACAAGCTCAAATGTATAGACGACTGATTAAAATGAACAGACTTTAATTTTGATTAAAACTAAGTTTATCTCTCTCGAAGTTTTTGATAATGAAGAAAACAAAAAATATATATGCCCATTATATGGCCACCGCAAGATTGTATAAAAAGGATACCATGTTAATGACTTTCATTTCATATCATTTCGAGCTGTGGATCGCATCCACGCATGATGGAAATCCGCAATTAAGCAGATCAATGGCGCAGTTGCACATTATTGAGAGAACAGAGAGCCTGTCTGTTCACTGCCACATCACTTCAGCTGATCAGCTACTGGGTTGTATAATTTCACTTTGCCCCATCTTTTAATCCATGACTAAACGCAACATTAAATGGGTGGTGGAAAACGATTCCGGGTGTACTGACAAAAAGTCATATTTTCCCGCAGACAAATTATACTGACTGCGTATTTTTAAAACATCACAAAAACCAAAAGTGATCCCTGTGATGATTTGTATCCCAGCCGCGCTTTAATTTGATTGTATCATGAGACTATATTGAACTGGTGATAGCTGACATTATTTCATATCCATGTAGTAATTATTATCCCAGTATTTAAGCATAATGACACTTCATTTCATAGTAGGCCTATAGTTAATATGTATAAAATTATGCCATTTGTCACCAGTTTAGAATATGTATTATATTTTCCCAGTATTCAAAGAAAGTGTCATTATGCTTGAAGACTGGGAAATATAGTAGATGTGTATATGATTATGTCAGTTATCACCAGTTCAAAATAATCTCCCGGGTTAAAAGATAGGACAAAATGAAATTATACAACCCAGTAGCTGATCCATAAGTCATCATCATAAGTTGACATCAAACGGTTATTCCAAGATTAATAACACTGACTCAATGTGTCCACATGAACAAGCACAGTCAAAGTAAGACGGAAAGTCATTTCAAGAATCGGTAACATTCATTTTTCAGAAGTAGCGTTTTAGATTGGTCCTACTAAAAGGATGCACCATAATCTAGTAATGCTCACCCAACTAGGGAGGGGATGTGTTTCCTTTATCTGTGTGTGTGTGTGGGGGGGGGGGGGGATTGGTGATTCTACCGCCCCCTTAAACATTTTTAATTCTCGGCTTCATTTCACGCACCTTTGTACATTTTGAGAGATTGGTTTCCGAAATAGCATAATCTCTTTCGATACCGTGTTTCGAGTCACCCATTACCGAGCAATGTGAACTTCTCTCCCATTACGAACCCTTATGTTTACCACACATTTAAGAATCATCGTGGTTGCTCCATCATTGAAAACCCCCCTGGTTGCTCCACCATTGCGAACCCTTATAGATTCTTCACTATTACGAACCCTCATGGTTGTTCCATCATTACGAACCATTATGGTTGCTCCACCATTACGAACCTTCAAAGTTGCTCCACCATTAAAAATCCTCATGGTTGCTCTACCATTAAGATCCCTCCTGTTTGGTCCACCATTACAAACCCTCATGGTTGCTCCAACATTACGAACCATCATGTTTGCTCCACCATTGAGAACCCTTGCAGTATCTCTACAATGAACAATCCGCATGATTGCCCCACCATTTACAACCCCCATGGTTGCTCCACCACTACGAACCTTCAAAGTTGCTCCACCATTAAGAATCCTCATGGTTGCTCTACCATTAAGATCCCTCCTGTTTGGTCCACCATTACAAACCCTCATGGTTGTTCCATCATTACGAACCATTATGGTTGCTCCGCCATTACGAACCTTCAAAGTTGCTCCACCATTAAGATTCCTCATGGTTGCTGTACCATTAAGATCCCTCCTGTTTGGTCCACCATTACAAACCCTCATGGTTGCTCCAACATTACGAACCATCATGTTTGCTCCACCATTGAGAACCCTTGCAGTATCTCTACAATGAACAATCCGCATGATTGCCCCACCATTTACAACCCTCATGGTTGCTCCACCATTACGAACCTTCAAAGTTGCTCCACCATTAAGAATCCTCATGGTTGCTCTACCATTAAGATCTCTCCTGTTTGGTCCACCATTACAAACCCTCATGGTTGCTCCAAAATGACGAACCATCATGTTTGCTCCACCATTGAGAACCCTTGCAGTATCTCTACAATGAACAATCCGCATGATTGCCCCACCATTTACAACCCTCATGGTTGCTCCACCATTACGAGCCTTCAAAGTTGCTCCACCATTAAGAATCCTCATGGTTGCTCTACCATTAAGATCCCTCCTGTTTGGTCCACCATTACAAACCCTCATGGTTGTTCCATCATTACGAACCATTATGGTTGCTCCACCATTGAGAACCCTTGCAGTATCTCTACAATGAACAATCCGCATGATTGCTCCACCATTTACAACCCTCATGGTTGCTCCACCATTACGAGCCTTCAAAGTTGCTCCACCATTAAGACCATTAGAATCCTCATGGTTGCTCTACCATTAAGATCCCTCCTGTTTGGTCCACCATTACAAACCCTCATGGTTGTTCCATCATTACGAACCGTTATGGTTGCTCCACCATTACGAACCTTCAAAGTTGCTCCACCATTAAGAATCCTCATGGTTTCTCTATCATTAAGATCCCTCCTGTTTGGTCCACCATTACAAACTCTCATGGTTGTTCCATCATTACGAACCATTTTATGGTTGCCACCATTGACGAACCTTCAAAGTTGCTCCACCATTAAGAATCCTCATGGTTGCTCTACCATTAAGATCTCTCCTGTTTGGTCCACCATTACAAACCCTCATGGTTGCTCCAAAATGACGAACCATCATGTTTGCTCCACCATTGAGAACCCTTGCAGTATCTCTACAATGAACAATCCGCATGATTGCCCCACCATTTACAACCCTCATGGTTGCTCCACCATTACGAGCCTTCAAAGTTGCTCCACCATTAAGAATCCTCATGGTTGCTCTACCATTAAGATCCCTCCTGTTTGGTCCACCATTACAAACCCTCATGGTTGTTCCATCATTACGAACCATTATGGTTGCTCCACCATTACGAACCTTCAAAGTTGCTCCACCATTAAGAATCCTCATGGTTTCTCTACCATTAAGATCCCTCCTGTTTGGTCCACCATTACAAACTCTCATGGTTGTTCCATCATTACGAACCATTATGGTTGCTCCACCATTACGAACCTTCAAAGTTGCTCCATCATTAAGAATCCTCATGGTTGCTCTACCATTAAGATCTCTCCTGTTTGGTCCACCATTACAAACCCTCATGGTTGCTCCAACATTACGAACCATCATGTTTGCTCCACCATTGAGAACCCTTGCAGTATCTCTACAATGAACAATCCGCATGATTGCCCCACCATTTACAACCCTCATGGTTGCTCCACCATTAGAAGTCTCATGGTTGCTATACCATTACGAACACTCACGTTTACTCCACCATTTAAGAACCCTTATGGTTGCTCCACCAGTAAGAACCCTCATGTCTACCCCACCGCCACGGACCCTCGTGGTTGCTTCCCATTTCATTTACGCTACTGTATGTCAGACAAGTTGCTGTATACATGTAGGTCTGTAGGACTTCTCATTTTACGGGCAAAAGGGGAAATGAATGAGCGAAAACAAAATAGGACGTATTTCCTGTATTACAGAAACAGCGAGTGTCGTTCAGGGCACTAAAGTACCGTATTCCCTACGGAATGCCTGCCTCTCGGGAGCGAGAATGTCATAATGTTAGCTTGACAAAAAAGCAGTATGATTCTTCGAGGTCTGGAAATCGGTTGCGCCGCACATGTACAAGCATTAACTGTCGACGGCTGTTCAGCATCATCTCTAGTCATTGTTCGTCTGACAAAGCCATACGGATTACACAGAGGCTCGTTACCGTTATTAATCGGTTAATTAGGTTGATTACAGGAGGGTCGACGTAGGGAATAAATCATTCCCTACCTCGACACCCCCCCCCCCTGTAATCAACCTAATTAACCGATTAATAACGGTAACGAGCCCCTGTGACGGAGTACTGCATTATGTGGATGCTGTTCTGGCAACATTGGTATCACAGCCGTTTTGAATACCACGACAGTCTTGAACGCACCCTCTATCTCGTTCTGACTCCTCAGAAACTGATCTGTTCATTCAGGGGATTCTTATTTCCACTAACACTGGATTACGCAAACGGTCTATTATGATTATGGACTTTTTAAAAGTATATTATACCATTATGAATTCGGATTCAGGTTATTCAATCTGATAAATACCGGTACCATAAATCTGATTAAAACCATATCTTTAAAAAACGCTACCCGTCTAGTCGCCGAATATGGAGAGTAGCCTTTGTAGATCTGGTTTTAATTATATTGAAATATCGTTCGATTATGGATTGGAAAACAGACCACGACTGTCTCATCAATGTCTCACTAAATTCACGACTATAGTTTCCTTTTTAATTTGGAAAATATGGATTTAAAAATAAATGCTTTGGATGGATATTCTTATATTGAATTGAAAGCGATATTTAGATTGTGTTTTACCACGATGGTAGCAGCTGTGTTAATCCGCAAACTCATGTCTATCTCCGCCCAATGGCAGAGTCAGATTGCCAATATAAGAGCCTGTATAGTGCAAAACGATGAAATCTACGTAGCATTCTAAGGCCCTCACAGACTGATGACTTATATTAATTACATATTCTAAAGAACAGCGTTTTATTTCGTTATATTTTTCATAATATGAAAATAATAATGTATCAGTCTGCGAGGGCCCACTGATTAAAGGATAAGCAAGAGAGAACATAGTCTGGGCGGCACTTTCTTTTACACTACGTATGCATGCTGCCTATACTATATGGGTTATAGCAGAATATATGTTCATATAATTCTACAAACACCTGTTGAACAATAGAAATTGATAAGTCGCCTTGAAGCAACCGGTCTACATGCGCCTGGTTTATGAAATATGGTTTATTGTTCTGGCACCAGCTGTATTTGCACGAGAACCGTTTATCCCCCAGGCAATACCAGCATCGTAAACTGGTCAAGCTGTTGTTGTTGGCAAATATGAAATTATTTATGAATTCACGGAAATCTATGGATATATTACATCTACGATATAACATCAGTATATTTACACATCAGTGTATTATAACGTCAGTATATCTACACATCAGTGTATTGACACAAAATGTGGCTTACGTTTTTAACAATTTATGTATGTATAATCTACCTGTGATCTGATATGTTCAACATATTGTCTTTAATATCTACATCATATACAAAATATCATTAATATATTTATCTGCGGAATTAAGAGTTCGCTGTCATTTTGGTAATATCCGCAAATCTGTCATCAGTTTCTTCACGTTATTATATTGTGACGGCTTTATTTGCCTTATTCAGTTTTTTAATAAATATATAACAAAGTCTTCGTATGGCCCTTTTTGTTTGCTTCTATGGTGATATATAAACCGATACACAACTTGAAGGTACAAAGAATGATCATGTAGCAAATCTTGTTACAGTCTGTTGAATGAGTTCATGTATATCCACGAGCGCACCTGACACATACATGTACGTTATGTGAAAGATGTTCGCTGGTGGTGTTGGGCTTTGGCGGCAATTTTCGATGTTTTTGTCTGTTTTTCACAGTAGGTTATCTCACTTTCCTAGGTTAAGAGATAGGGATTTACTTTAAAAGTCTTCTAGCCGAGAATTTTGCGCACCAACATTCATTCAATTTGATAAATTTTGATAGACATTGTGGTTATCTTCACACAGTTAGAATATAGGAAACAGTTAAATACTATTTATATCATTTTTCATGAATATGTTTCAAAACCAGAGCTATTCCCGATGTTTTCTGGGTTATCAATTTGAGCATGGGTCAGTCCGTTTAACAGTGCCTACAGCTGAAAAATGCACACGAACCTATATTTTTTCTTTGTTTTTCCTCATATTACACAATTATGAATGGAAAAACACACTTTATTCAAAAGTTAATTACATTGTTTTACCACCAGCGGACATCCTTAATTATATCCAATCAACATAGGTTTTTCTCTGATATCCAAATATGGCAAGTGGTGGTTCATACTCCATGTAAGTATCACGAGACAATGCATACAATAGCCAAGTCTGGGGACAACAATATGTCTAGACTTCAGCCTTTTCAGCTGCACAAAGACTCAGACAATAGCATCCTACATGGAGTATCTACCCAAGTGGTGGTTGTAATGCTTTTCAAGGTGGAACGTTTGGGCCCTTTTGAACATTTGTTCATCTTGGGTGTACTCGCCCTGACCTCAATACTGAGGCTGATGAAGTTTCGAGACATTTCGTCCAAACCCGTGACTGTATACGGGCCGGACAAACAAACAAACAAATGAGCAAGATGGTATGCACAAAATAAGTCTATTCTGGCCAATCGCTGATTCATATCACAGGGGGTCGTTACCATTGTTAAATCAACATAATTAACCAATTAACAACGATAAAGAGCCCCTGTGATATGTCCTTCACTGAGATTCCCCACTCGGTATGCTTTTGTATATAGGGTACCAGCATAACAGTTTGCCCCACTAACCTGGTTAAAAGCATTGTATAATATTTTTCCTGCTCGATTATACTTACGAGGCCCTATACAGACAGGTAGATACATAACACAGATTAGTGATTGGTCTGGGGACCGGGTACTGCCTTAAAGGAATGCTTCTCTCAATTCAAATACGCTTCTGTTGTGAAGGCTTGTAGATAAAATGGAGTATGCCAAATATTTCTTGCCACTCAAGAGAGGAAATCAAAGTGGTGAAATGAATATTTATTTTATATATGAGCAAACTATTAACATTGACCGTATAGTCAGCGTTGTATAAGATCGTGAGTGGTATTTAATTTAATGACAATATTGATAGTACTGATGACGGGTTTCCGCATCCTAATGGCATCATATTACATTCCTCATACTGTCAGATACACCCTCTGATTGCACTGGAGGCTGAATACGCAAGGTCCAACTTCTGTGCTCATGGCTCTCGGCCAATCAGCATAGTCCGCTTCTAAATGGAGCGAAGTGGCTTCAGCATGTCACAGTCAAACAAGACGTTTTTCCATGTCGTTCTGGTCCGTCATTCATAATTCAGCCGTCGTCCATTAGAGAATATCCGCGTCCATAATCCAAAGACATAATCTGCCTAGTATAATCCGTGGCGTGTCCGACTCCTACTCCTCCTCCTCCGCTTTACTCACTGCACAGCGGGTCGCATAGCATTTGCGTACACTTCGCCATCCATAAGATGGCTTGCGAATCGTGTGTCTCCATTATCGCGCAGCGATATCCAGTACTTTACCGGATTCTGTTCGGCCTTCATCTGGCGGAGAACAGACCCGAGAAATCTGATAAATTACAGGTTTTCATACCACTTCTGAAACAGATATTGCCTGGGCTTACAAAATATATGTATAACTTTCGTATCATCCAAATGGTGTGGTGGATCTGAAATTTTGAACAAGTAGTTCATCACATGACTCGAAAATGACGAGTTACGTTGGGGTTACGTCGATAGACTTTAGCTGATTGGCTGACGAAGTCACGTGGTATTGATTTATGGAAATTCCCTCCTGTAGTTGCCGAAAGTAGGCTGAACATGGATACACACGATCCCAGGGGCAGTCTTACCGCGTATAGATGACCGAGATGGTTACAGGTTGGTCGCATAGGTGTGGCGCGGGATAGGATGGGGCGAGAGACCTGGGGTTTTCACTACCAGAGATTCCAGGGTCGACACAGCGGGTCGCATAGGTGTGGCGCGGGATAGGGTGGGGCGAGACTATGCCGGGGGTACTGGAATACTTATTACTTTAATCAGCTGAATTAGGCACCATAAGGCTTTGACCCTTTTCATATTATATTACACTTTGTCCTATAAGACAGTCCTACATACGTATCACTACACTTCTCACACAGTTCATTTATACAAAGTATAAATCAACGTTGAGAACTGGTCTGCTCTTGTTTAACATAAAACTTGTTAATTCTTTTACACGATATAATGAATGTATTTCCCCATCTCTCGCGTATATGCAGATACATGCTCTTAGTGTCGATCAAAATCATTACAGACCGAATGTGCATGTGCGCGCGTTCAGACATAAGACACAGAAATGAATAAATTAATACTTTTCCGTCTTCAGTGGCAAGAGATATTTGATACACTCTATATCGGAGTAAAACCCTTCACAACAGAATGTAAATGTATTTGATTTGATTGAAACATTCCTTTAACATTCCGTCACCAGCACGCTTCATTAAGTTCAATGTTTAAGACATGAAAAGAAAAATGTGGTTACGGAAGGTAATTTACTGACATGACAAAAAGTCAGGCAATAGAAATCGTCCTACACTACCTTTAAAGAATAGCCAGGAGAGGACATCCTTTAACTGGGGATGCATGTTGCTTACCGTATAACAATCCTCGCGGGCCAGTGTATCGATCGAACTGTTATAGGATCGATACACTTGCTTTGTAAGTTATCCATAGTACTTCTGGATATAAATAGACCAAGCGGTTTCCTGTAAATTAAACCGAGCAGTGAACACGCTAAGCTAGCTGATTACGCCAATCCGCTGCGAGATATGAGATGTGACAGGTTTGAATTTTATGGCTGGCCAAACTAATTTGATGTCGGGCTGAAATCGGCATCAGAACTCGAAGCAAAAACCGCAGGCTTGGCATACCGACATGCTAATTCAAAACAAGAGCGGGGATGAAATGTGCAAGGTTGTATAATAGAGGCAACAGCTCAAGAACTCATTCGAATCACCAAAAATGTCCCGGTTAACGATTTACCTGGACTTGTGAAGATGCCGCATAAAATGCTCATATAACTCTACAACCACCTGTTGAACTACAAAAATTGATATAACTCGAAGCATCTAGCCTATTTGTAAATGCAAATTGAATATATTTTTTTATAGTTCAGTATTCTGGCACCAGATGTATTCGTATAAGAACTGTTTATCCCCCAGGCAATACCAGCACAGTAAACTGACCAAGCTGTTATTGTTGACATATAAGAAATTAATTATGAATCCTCGAAGACATTTATTATTGAAATAACATATTGTATTTAAACAAAATCGGCTTACGATTTTCAACAATTTATCTACACTGGCGTAAGCTGTCGAATGTGGGTATTTCCATTGGTAAATGAAGGAATCAATCAAGAAGAACTCAGTAGCTGCGAAAGTCACCTCTGGCCTAGATGATTTCCGGAAGCGGAAACGGCGATCACGTTCGCGCTTGCGCACAATTAATTTTCGGCGGAACCAACCTCAGGTTCGGCTATTTACGTATTGGCGGAACTTAGTGCAGCTAGTGGTTCTGGGACTAGAAACATAGAAATACTTGTGTATAATTAAATATATAACGTTCTTCTGGTTAAAATTAACTTCATTTCACAACAAAATTGAACCGGATCTCTCGATTATCCAAGGCACTATTTCGTAGCTAGTTCACTGCGTGATCGCCATACGCTCCACACGGGTGGCGATTTGTGCGTTTTATGTGAGAGGCTAAGTTCCGCCAATACGGAAAAGTCGAACGTGAGATTGATGAAGGCATATGCCAAAGGCTTTTTATATATCAATGTTGACGCGTTAGGACATCAGATGGCCCGACAGGGTCAGCCAGATATATATATATATATATATATATATATATATATAGGGCTGTAACTATTGGAACAGGATACGCCTTCTCACGCTAAAAGAAATAGTTCTGAACTTTTTTCTTCTTGATAACCTTGTTTTTTTGTCGTTTTAATTATTTTTGTTGTTCTTTTACGTAAGCTGAATATAGTACATGTTTTTTTTAAGTGTGTAGTTGTTGCCTTTGAGGGTTTGCTAGTTTCTAGTTCAAAGTATGTAGTCTGCTAGACCAGAGACTGTCGTCTGCTAAACCAAGGACTATAAGAGTCTAATTGTGGTTGATTTTTTTTGTCTGTGTATGTCACAAATGTTTTGACATGAAATGGCTTGTTTGGTCAATATTAATGTATATCTGTTGTATACTGCATTTCCAATTACCTCTTGCTTTCCTCATTTCTTTGTGTTCACCATGATTAAAATGAAATTCTGCCAAATGAATTTGAGTGTTCCCCTCCTTGAGACCCTCTTCTTCAGCTATGTAACCCAGCTATTAAAGCCAGTGGTTTCCTCTATACAGCAAAGTTTGGTTAGCTACCTAGGCCAGTTATTTTGCTGACCTAGATTTAAATGCTTCAATGATGGTCACCCAGACCTGAATGGACTTCCAACAACCTAATATACATGTAAAAGTAGGCCTTCATCATGAGAATGAGCTGAGGTGCACATGTTTTAACAGGAAATACCTTGAATGATGAAATAAACTTCACAATACTCAGAATAATATTGGTCATAAATTCCTTTGTCATTAATTCACAATATAGTAAAGAGTTATGTGGCGAATTTGGTATGGAGTTGTGGCCGACGAAGTTACAACAACAACAACAACGACGACAAGATAAGGTCTGAGTGCGCAAAACTAGAGATTTCTGTCTACTTACTTGTGTCTGCCATGAAATTAGAAGTAATGAAGGACCTATCGGCAATACTAGTCTGTCACTACGATGTTTGAGGACTCCAAAATGTTTTTTCAAAGTTACGAAGACCCTCTCGCCGGAAAATATCAGCCACCATGTTGTTTATTGACGAGTATGTCCGCCAGGAGGTGCATATGTCTTAGCATTGAACACAGATGATTGGCCAACAAGAGCAGGTGAAGAGATTTGATTGGCTTAAATATGAGGAATTTGATTGTTCTAAAAACGGGGCTAAATATATGGATATATATCTAGAATCCGACCGGAGGCTATAAATAGCGCATGGAAAGGAGCAGTCTCAGTTCTGCCTGGGACTCGACATCAGTGAACATCACAGTTACTCTGCAAGAAACTTACCAACCAGTACCGAACCAACACAGCCAGTAAAGGTAAAGTACCAAAACTGCTGCACACGCATCTGTTGGTCTGGGGAGGGAAATTGTATTTGGTATAATTGGACAGGACTTCTACATCCAATGACTGGTTATTTAACCTGGAGACAAAGGTTGGACAAGGCTATATTGTACTAATTGAGGTACAATCTGACACATTGGAAAGAAGCTGGACCACACTATACTAATTGAGGTACAGCCCGCAGGAGAAACCAAACCTTGGTTAACAGCCAACCATTGGTCACCAACCAAACCTTGGTTAACAGCCAACCATTGGTCACCAACCAAACCTTGGTTAACAGCCAACCATTGATCACCAACCAAACCTTGGTTAACAGCCAACCATTGGTCACCAACCAAACCTTGGTTAACAGCCAACCATTGGTCACCAACCAAACCTTGGTTAACAGCCAACCATTGGTCACCAACCAAACCTTGGTTAACAGCCAACCATTGGTCACCAACCAAACCTTGGTTAACAGCCAACCACTGGTCACCAACCAAACCTTGGTTAACAGCCAACCACTGGTCACCAACCAAACCTTGGTTAACAGCCAACCATTGGCCACCAACCAAACCTTGGTTAACAGCCAACCATTGGTCACCAACCAAACCTTGGTCACCAACCAAACCTTGGTTAACAGCCAACCATTGGTCACCAACCAAACCTTGGTTAACAGCCAACCATTGGTCACCGACCAAACCTTGATCAACAATCAACCACTGGATACCAACCAAACCTTGGTCACCAACCAACCATTGGTCACCGACCAAACCTTGATCATCAACCAACCATAATTTGGATACCAACCAAACCTGGGTCATCAACCAACCATTGGTCACCAACCAAACCTTGATCAACGCCATACCATTGGTCACCAACCAAACATTGGTCATCAACCAACCAAATGTCTTAAACCAACCATTGGACAATCCATATCTGGGGACCACTGCACTGCCATTCCAGTATATAATTAATAACAGAACACCATTTGTATATGAATGAATAAACTTGGTTTTATTATTATTATCACCACAATATCAATTTGGTAATTGTATTCTGCTCGGGTTCTCAATCATAACGGACCAGACTCGCTCGACCATAACCATCAGTCTTGACTGGACACATTGACCACCGACCACGCTACAGTTATTTACCAACAGCTTGATGAAGTGTCATAACCGAATCCTGTAACCAGCCCTCTTTTATAAAGAATTTTGAATGTGAATCATGATGATAAACTAAGGCTATCTCATGTAGTCAAACAAACATGACAGCAGGGAATATATTTGTCAACATTCTCAATCATATACCAAAGCTGTAGCCAGGGATCTTCATTCACAAGCTATATTCACTCTCTGCACTGTAGGTATCAAGCACTTCAATTGAAGTCCCTGTTTGAAAATTCAGAAATGAAAAAGTTCTCATGTTGTGTACGTGTATATCATCAACCTCTGATGAATTAAAAGACATTCCATAGCATAGTAGGAATTGTCTCGGCTTGTAATTTTAAACAAATAGGTGTTACGAGGAAGTATGCATGGTTCATAGTAAAATAGCTGCCATGCCCCCTCCCCTCCCTGGAGTCAGCAAATCTGTCATGGTGGCCAGCCCAAACTCAAATTCCAACCTGGTTTTTTCACCCATAAGATATAGTAATCAGATATATAGTAGTACCCCTTGATACATTAAACGTTGTGCCCAAATTAGAACTAGAAAATATTGCATTGATAATATAAGTGTCAATTAAGCGTCATATTTGAGTAAAAGCCTATCTACTTTGCCAAAATTCGCATTTTGACTAATTTGGGTGCGTTTCCCTGCCTCAAAAAAAAATTGCCGCGCTGAATAGAGGTTGTGCCCAAATTAGGGTAAGGTCAAAATTAAAATATACTTTGCGATAACCCGACCGGACAAAATGGTATCAACCCAAAACTCCTTTATTTTCAAAGGATTTCCAAAATGTTCAAAAACAAAAGAATCGTGCATGCCACAACACTTGTATATGCGTGTGAACGGTTTGCCGATAGATGTCACCGTGACCCCAAAGTCGGGAAATCAGCGAGTAATATTTTTATATGCTCATCGGAGACAAGGCCATATATGTGATAATATTAAGTTCTGTCCAACTATCCGTCTATCTATCCATTAACATTTGCTGTCCGTGCAATATCTCCAGTTCCAAGTATGGATTGGTACCAAACTTTGGATATACATTATCCACAGGGCAAAGAGGAACCCTATTTATTTTAAGGTCAATAGGTCAGAGTTGAAGGTCACAGTCCCCCTAAACTGAATCCAGTTCTGACTATGCTGTTAGGTTGGACTATTCAGAGTTATCTCCCTACATGTATATGACATTTATCTCTTGGAGTTGTCTCCCCTCTTTGATACATGTATGAAACAGCTCCATTCAGTTAAACGGTTGTGAAATGAAAAGCATGCATTTACTAATATAACTGGGAGAGGAGTTCTTCATGAAATTTATATCAATTTATATATTAACACAACAACAAAGGTTTACTTCGTCACTTTCTTCACATTTTCCTTCATTCGTGAAAAATATTCCCATCTGAAAGGAACCTATTTGAAGGCAAATTATTATTTTCTTGTGTTTGACTTTTGTCGCATTCAGTGTG